>JAAGNO010008356.1:63883-91194 GCA_033439905.1 Ceryle rudis | reverse complement strand
GGGGAGGCGGAATATGGATGAAAAGCTTCAAATCTGAACTCCACAAAGCTCAAGAGATCATTGTATTCTGGGAGGAGAGCTCAGCCTTATGCTATCTCCATGGGCCTGTGGCTCAGGTTTAGTTTTTCTTGTTGGAACCTTTGTTCTCAGAGAGCTGCCATTCACCACCTTTGCCCTGCAACCCTGCAGCCAGTGTGTCTACGTGCACTGATGCTTTGCTGGCAAAAGCAGCTCTGAAAAGTGACTTTCCCCCCCTTACAACATTTACCTTTTGACTTCTGCTATGGTAGGGACTGGTGCGGTCCCCTTAAGCCTCGGGATAATCCTGTTTCAATGCTTTTCCTAATGAGTTTGGCACAAAAAAAAAATGGAAGCATAAGTGAAATTTGCTGATGGCAAAGCTGAGAGGCAGCATCAGCAGAGGAAGATCAGCAGATCACTCAGGACTAATTGGATAGAGCTGAGGCCTGGAGTAATAGAAACAAGATAAAATGTAATAATAGTGCAAGATCACACAGTCAGTGATTAACAAAAATCCTGCTTGTCAGTTAGAAGTGGGAAAGGATAAGAAAGCCCTGGATTCATTAGCGGGTCAGGGATGTGACAGGCCATGAAAAAGGCAAATGCAAGTCTTAGATGTACTCAGTGAAGTTTTTGCAGTGGAGGTTGGGAAGTTAACAGAGCTCCAGAAATGCTAGTTCAAAAAGAGAGTGTTTGAGAGAGGCTATTAGGGGAAGGCGGATCTGTGTTGGAAGCAGAGGATCAGGGTGCTGAGCAAGGCACAGAGGGTCTGGGAGAGCTTTCCTTGGCTTGTCAGGAATGGAAAGCACCCCCTGAACTGCACAGGGGTGTGAGCACATGCTGGTGATGGGGAGGAGCAGTGAGGCTCTCAGGGAACCCCTCTAAAAAAGGGTGTGATATTTATTTCTGACAGGAACAATGTGAAATGGCTGCTGGCCACAGCAGGTGCAGGCTCATCCTGTGCTGGATCATGTCTCACCTACCCATGGCTAGCTTGGCTCTAGGGAAATGCGGGGCTTTGTCCTCTAGGTGTTTTACCAACGTTAGTCCAAGAGCAAAGCTGAGGAGACAGAGGCTGGGGTGCTCTGGACAGGATGCAGGGAAAGATGCTGGGGAAATCCTCCTCTGGCAGAGAGGACAAGATGCTGGAAACTTTTGAGTGAATTACAGGACCTTAATGCAAGGTAGACAAAACTCTCTTGTCTGCAAAATGGGCAGAAAATTGCAAGTGTTAAAACCTATTTGTAAAAAAACCCAAAGGATAAGTGGGATCCAGTTACTCATCCTCTGTACTTGCTGTTTGGAATTGGCTGTTGCAGTGTCTGAAATACTTGGAAATAGGGGGATTGAATGTTTACATCCAAGTTATATAACAGGTTTCTGTACAGCAATTTTGAACAGGGAAGAAATTAATCATCCACTCTCCAAACAACCTTCCACTGCTCATGGACTATTAAGTATGTTTGCATTGTGCTTTTATGTTTTAACTGCTGATGCTTGATTGACACATCCCAAAGTGTGGTTGGTTTTGGGGGTATTACTTGCTTTGTAAATGAAATCATTATCTGAGCTACAGTCTGGGAAAAGGTTGTAGCTGTGTATTAAAGGTGTTGGCAGGAGTGGGAGGGACTTCATAACCATATCGGTCACATCACTGGCATGCTTTGGATAGCCCAACAAGGGGAATAATAATTAGCCGAACCATACTAGAAAACTCCCAACACGTGCTGTGCAGGCAGAAGGACCTGTAATTTTTCTGACTCACTCCTCTGTTTATATACTAACTGGCTGGTACTGCATACCCTCTTCTCTCGCCCACACCCAGGCTCTCCTGTGATGCTTTTGTGATGGTTCAATGCTTTCCCAGCAGGAACCGCCAAGTTTCTAAGAACCAGATCAATAAGGCGAGGAGGACAGAGTGCCCTAACTGCTGCCCTCCTTCCGCAGGATGACTGCAGCGAGTTTCGCTCCCAGTTTGAAGCTGGTGGACGGCTGTCCTGCACGAGGGAGAATAACCCTGTTCGGGATTCTTCTGGAAAGCAGCACACCAACAAGTGTCTCATGTGTGCTGAGAAGTTGTGAGTACAGCCTTCTCTGAGCAACAACAGCAAAGAGGGAAAAGTTCTGGCTCCAAAACTGCAGCTTCTGCCTGTGGAGCTGCATCTGAGCGATGCCTGGGAGAGAGTCCTGAATTCCAGTGGCCCTGCAAGAGATGCTCCAGCAGTAGGGTTCTGGCCGTTGCCCCTCTTCCCACTTGCCTTTCAGTGCAAAGGGCCTAGGGGCAGGTGAGAAGCAGTGTGGAGTAGAGGAGGACAAGCAAGGATGATAGAGAGCAACCCCTTTCCCAGGGGACTGTCAGGTATGGGCAGCTCCTGAGGAGTTTCCCACACGTGTACTTTGCCTTCCAGATGCTCTCTCTCTACTCCCATAGAGCATATGCAGAAGCAGCCCTGATATGAAAGCAGCCACCTGGATCCAGGATGTAGCGTACAGTGGGAATGGTGAGGAGAAGGGAGAAGGTTTAGGGGTGGGAAATAGGAACAGGACCACCAGGAACAGGGACTGTGGATGGGGAGGTGGTGCCTAATGGCCTGAAGCTGTTTTACAGGGTAGCCATGGGTGCTGGTGGTACTTGCACTGCCACAGCTCTCCCTTTTCCTCTTCTTCCCTTCTTCCAGCAAAAAGGAAGCCCAAAGAGGAGGTCAGTCTGGTGGAACAGCGCAGCGCAACAAACCTTCAGAGCGTACGAAACAGGTGAGTTAGAGCTCAGAGCCTGCCCTGAGCTCAGAGAAAGGGACTAGTGAGAGTCTGCGGGATCTTGATGGCCAGGGACTTTCTGTGGTCAGCCTGGGGTGACCATGGTTCTTGGGACACTGGAGCCAGCTAAAAATGGGGGAGAAGCAGGTTGTAATGTAAAACCTCACCCAGTTGTTGGATGGACCTGTGTGTGAGCATACAAAGTGGGCTTGTCAGAACAGCCCATAAAGGACAGGTTCAGACTCCTGATGAACCTGTAGACCCTCAGATGATAACATTTGGTGGGTATGGAGCAAGTATCAAACCTGCTTCTCTAAGAACAGGCCTGTAATTCAGAGGTTTGGGAGGAGGAGATGGGAGGACAGGAGCCATTTTAACTTTGCTTCTTCTCTAGTTGTCTAAAAGCTGTTTCTGTGTTTGGGTGTTGAACATCATTCTGCCCCTTTTGCAGAAGAGCTGTGGTGGCTCAGGGTCACAGCAGAGTGTGAATGAGAGACGTCCTTTCAGAGGGTGAGTTCAGCAGCACCCGGGATGACAGCCTGTTCCCCCAGCCCTGCACCAGTTTCTGCTCCATTCCACCTACGTGTTTGTTTATGAGAGTGATTAGGAGGTTAACTGGAGGAGGAATGGTTCAGTATCACACAAGCAGCACTGTCTGGGATGTGGAATTCAACACTGTGGTGGCCAGTGCTCAGTACAATTCTTCTCCCCACTGGCTAAGCTGGTGATGGGGAAGAGACACATTGCTTAAAGTGGGTCATGTTTCTCATGCAACCCTTGCTCCTTTATGGCCTTGGCTTTCCTTTCTATGAAACACTAGTGATTGTTGTCCTCAAAATCCCTCTCAGGACACCTTTGCCCAGCAAACCCTGCTGCCTGGTTGGGCACATGTCTGCCTGGCTCTGGCTCATCTTCACCTGCTGTCTTGGAGGCAATGTCTGGTGCACCATGAGCTTTCTGGGCACTGGTCAGGCATTCCTGTTTGTTTTATAGCTGCTGGGCCCGAGCAGGACTCAGCTGCTGCTTTTTCAGAGCCTTTCCTGGGGAGCTCTGAGATTTCTTGTGGCTGGTGCAATTCCTTCACCTCCCCATACACCAAGTGATACCAGCAGATAGAGGGGTGCAGAGCCCTGGGGTGGTCATGCACTTGGGCTGAGCACAGGGCAAGATTTGTCCTGCTGTCAGCTACCTCCCTGTTAGCATGTGGCTGGGGGGCTTCTCCCCTTCTCCTGTCCCAGTGGGTATGTGGATGTCATAGTGCAAGCAGCTCCCTGAGAGCTGTGGGAAGGTGGGTTCACCCTGTGCTCCTGCTGTTGGGGAGGGAATGTTGTGCTGAGCTGCCTCTCTGCTCTCTCTCTCCCTGTCAGACCACAAGGAAATGCAGCTCAGAGTGGTAGGAACTGCAACCGGGCACCTGGCCTCAAAGAGCAGAACAGAGACACTGATACCTACGAGCTGGTAAACCCACTTCCTGCATCTTGGATGGCAGCTGCTTAGGGCACTCATGGGGCACTCCTCTGCTGGTGCTGAGCCCCTGCCAGCTCCTTTCCCAGCAGCTGCTCCTGTTCTTGCTGTGACCCTAAAGCTTCTCACTTGGCTGTGTGTTTCTGAAAGGGTTTGAATGAGCAAAAGCATCTGTAGCCCAGTCCTAGCCCTGTATCACCCAGTGCTGAAGCAGATGGAAAGGGAATGGAGCTGGATGTGCCTATATGGGACCCTCCTAAGCCAGTTTTGCTTGTGGGCTTGGCTCCTTATGCAAGTACATCAGCTGCGAGGGTGTTGGTCTTGAGCTCAGGCTGGATGCCTGCCCCACATGTAGCTGAAGTGGGGTGACAAGTGCCATGTGTTGAGAAGCTGCTGTATTAATGTCCATGAACTGGGTGATAGAGCTGACTAGGGCATGAGGACAAATTTGGCAGGGGGAGGGAGCACTAAAGGGGGAAACAGAGGGATAGATAACTGTATATGGAATAACACTGGAGGAAGATGGGGGTGTCTGCTCTTTCTTCTCCATGAAAAGAAAATGTGACAGTTTCAACAGAGCTAAAAGAGCAAAATATGAAACTAATAAGAGAAAAGTTACCATAAAAATGGTGACTAAACTGGATCTCACTGTCACAGGGTGTTGTCAAGAGCTAGGCTGATTTAAAAAAAAAATGACCTGTGTATTAATCCCTCCAGAATTTGCATACAGTAATTTAAATAATATTTTGGAAGGGGTAGGAAATGTATTTCTGTGAGGCTGGAGGGACCTTACTACAAACTGCCTCAACTCTCCCTGAAGCCTCTGTCACTGGCTGCTTTTAGAAAAGGGATGTTTGAGTCAAAAATCCTGTTAGGTAGTTGAGGTACAGCAATTTTGATGCTTCCAGAGGAAGCATTAGGCATAATAAAGCCTGTCAGCTTCAGGGCTTAGTGGCGTTTCCTGGTAGCAGCAAAGGGGGAGTGGATGCTGATGAGCCTGACTGACGGGAGGTGATTCAGAGAGCAAATCTGCTCTCCTCTTATTTCCAGGGCCACCCGTGGGTTTTGTCATAGGCAGTTCCCCACAGCCAAAGGAATGGTGGCACTGGCTGCTGGGACCTGTGATATGTGTGGCTGTTGGTGGAGTGGTCACCTGCCCTGGGCAGTAATGCAGACACACGGGTCATAGTGCAGACAGCAATGTCTGGCATGTAGGAAGGCATCTAGCAGAGAACTGCAAAGGTCAGCGTTGTCTGCTTTCACGTCATCGGTAATTACCAAGGTGAGGGAGGAAGCAGCACATTAATGAAATTAGTAAGTGATGTTTAACCAGTAGGTGCTATCACAACATCCCAATGTCACCGAAAGCCCTGTGCTGCCTTGTGTGAAACCTTCCTTCCCTGTCATTCTTCCCACCCCATAGAGCTGTTAATAAACCATTTTGTGCCAAATGTTGTATCTCCAAGTGGGACAGGAGGCAGAATGTCCTCTCTGTTCCAGCTGCATCTCTTCTCTGATTGCACCATTTGCAGTTGTTGCAACATGTTTTATAGCATCTGGAGAAGGGGATGGTAGCCCAGTAATCACTCCTTTGTCTTGGCCTTTTTTCAACACCTGGAGAAGATGTGGGTAGCCAGCCTGAGGAAGGGGCTGTGTTTTTGCCAGGGAACAAACTGCTGTACCTCTGACTTCTGCTGTCTGAAATTTGCTGCAACTCTGCAAACACGTGCCTTGGTGTGCTTGTAGGGTGGCAGCTTAAGTGTGAGAGGAGATTTGGGGTCTCCTAAGACCACTCCGTGTGCTGTGAGTTTGTTCTCATTGTGCCATGTGTGGCTTGTAAGGAAAACTGTGTCTAAATGTCTTGTTGTCATGCTTGAGAGGAAACAAGGGCACCCCTAGTTAGTCATAGCTGCTCGTATCTGCTTGTGTCTATGAACTCGGTGGGTGTCAGAAGTTGTGCTGCGTGTTGCACCGCCCTCGGACAGCAGGAGCCTGTTCTAAAAGCTTTTCCTTAATTTTGGTCAGTGGGTTTCATCTTCATTCTCAGGGATGAAATGGTATCAAAACCCTGATAAGGAGGACTAGGGACAGATAGTGGAAGTTTTCATCTTCTTGTGGATAACCTCTGGAAGAAATAAACCTGCTCTCTACCAAGGTGGAGCAAATGAGTGGGTCTGTGCCTGGCAGTAGGGCAGGGAGGGCTCTGTCTCCAAAATCTTGGCTGGCTGGTCCAGCGAGAGATGCTCTTTACAATCCTGGCCTTGCTGGATGTGATGCAGGACAGAGGGTCCCCATGGCAAGGCTTCATTTGCAAATGTTTTGAAGGCACATAAAGGAAGGTCTTGCAAGTGAAACAGCATCAAATATGATTTCTTTCTCTCTTTAGCTGGACTGTGATCGAATTCTGCACGGGGTAAAGGGTGGAAGGATTTTCTGCAGCAAATCCTCACAACCAGTCTGTGGCACTGATGGGAAAACATACAAAAATGAATGTGACTTGTGTTCAGCTGCCATGTGAGTAGGCGGAGAGATTTCAGTAATACAGGGCCATCCACCATTCCCGAGTGTCTTTTGCAGCACAGTGTTTGTTTTGATATATCATGACTCACTATCAAGTGTGTCCTTGGTGCCTTGCTGTTAAGCAAACATAGATCAAAATGCCTGAGATTAATCTGATGACAGCTAATTAAGATACACAACTTTCCAGAGTCCCCTATTCCCTTTCTGCCCAATCATAAGATTGTTTGGGGAATAATAAATGCCATCATATTGGAAGTGGCATCAAAGCATTAAGGAGTCCACAGAGGACTGTCATGCTGATGGCAGAGAGCTGTGGCATTGCAAGTGAATAATAAGCAATGTCTTGTCCTCCCTTTTCAGGAGAGCTTCAAACTACGTCACGATAAATTATCGAGGTGAATGCCGACAGCCTGCCCCTGAAGCGGTAAGCAGCATGCCATGGCTGGGCTGGGGAAACATCAGTCTTTTCCTTTCCCCTCGTGACACTGCCCTGTTGGCACTGGCTCAGCTTGTGGGGGCCTGATCCAGGCAGCTGCTATGGAGAGTGAAAAGCAAGCAGGAGTTGGCAGTCTGTCATCAAGTGCCCTGCTGTGCTCTTCAGGAATGGCTGGGGGGGGGCAACACCTTGACCCTGTGGACAGGTTACCAGGTTGAATGAACAAGTTAACTGAGCTAACGGATTAAAGCCATGCTCTGCAGCTGTGTGCTGCAGCACACTCTGTACTGTTAGGGTCAACTCAAGGTGTCCTGCAGGTTGGAAGGGCTCAGCTGTATTGCAAGCTGGGAGGGAAGAGGGGTACTGGAGACACTATCTCCTCTTACTCACCCCAGCACCACCCCACAGTGTGAGATGTTCAGGTGGAGAAAACTGCCACCCAAAGTGCCTCTTGGCTGTGTGCGGCATCCCATTCTCACTCCAGATGCATGGTGGTGTTCCAGCCTGGCGGGATCATTAGAGCCCCAGGAGTGGGGTGTTTGTGGTCTAGATGTTTAAATGCAGGTTCAGACTTGGATTTAATGTATAACCTGGGCACAGTCTCCATGTTTTACAGAGGGTGTATGGTAGGAGAGCGACATGTCTGGGAAAGTAGCTGCCTTTCCTCCTGGGACTTTGGAGAGGCCAGAAATACCAGTACAGTGTGAACCATAAAGGGCTCATTTCCCAAATAATATCCAGGGAGATTTTTGGGAAGTTAAAATTATTCTCTAAATGACATACTTTTGGGAAAGATCTTGAGCCTTGACATCTTGTGCAATCCCAAACAACAGAAGAAACAGAAGAACCCTTGGCAGTCTCCAGCATTTTGGCAGCCAGGGTCTCTCTGTTTCTCTTGAGTGCACGGGATGTCCTGTAGCACCCAGGGAGGACTGTCCTGTGTGTTGGCATGAAATCTTGAGAAACTGATTACTCACCCCCAGGGAGATACTGAGATTTGTTCCTGCTCCAAACATGGAAAGAATTAAAATATTGAACCAGCCAAAGAGAACTTCTATAAAGTTTTGGATGGGAGCTTTGGCTTCTGAGTATGAACTTGATATCAATGTATTTGTAAGCAAGGAAGAGCTTTCCTATGGGAGAGGCATCATGCCATCTCTTCCTCTGCTCAGTGCCATGATGGCAGGAGAATCCCAAAACATTAAAAAGTAAACATTCTAGCTCCTCTTCTAATCTTCTTTAAAGCAGCAGAGAACTCTCAACTTTGTTTAAAGTTGAAGAAGTTGTAGTGCAGAGAGAATTTTGCCTGTGATCATATTGGAAGCTTTCATGTCTCAAACTTTAGTGTGATGGAGCTGCTGTTGGTTTATGTATTCTGAGGCACAGGGAGACAAGGCACTGTGCAAGCCTATTGGTGATTGTGGTCATGCTGTCCAAGACAGATGAGATTTTTTCTTTTTCTACCATGGCAACTGAAAAAATAGAGAAGATTCCCACAAAACTGTGCTTGATCTGGAATTCCTTCCTGTTCTGTGTTTTACCAAGCTGTTGCAGCTCTCAAGCCTTTGCAATTAGAGGAATATGCCATGTACTGAAAGTCAGACAGCTTGTAGCTATGTTAAGTATTCCAAGGAGAGTAGGATGCAATTAATAGAGAAAGTGATAAGCTTTTTCCTTGGGGCAAAAAAAGCCAAACATACCACCCCACCCCCCCAATAATTTCTTCTTTATTTATATATTATGTCACCTGAAGAACCAGACCAGATATTTATGCAAGTTTAAGAACAATGTCCCCAATGCTATTTTCAGCACTGAAATTCATGGTTGCTTGCAGTATAATGAATTCTTCTTTCTACTGAATAATCAGCACCCGATATAGGCTACTAAAGCCCCGAGGAAACCAGCTCCAGCAGCTCTTTTGGCATCAGAAATGGTTTTAGAGAGTTGCAATGTGCAGAATGAAAATGCAAAGGTCTCTCTTTAAGCTTTGGAGGAATATAAGAAATTGTTACCCAAAAATTAAATATTTCCCCAAGCTGTATTTTGAAATTGTCCATGGAGAGGCTGGGGTGCCTGACAAAATGTGTGTCCAAGTCACCTCGTCCCCTTGCAGCTTCCTGTCTGCATCTTCTCCTGCCTGCAAAGCTCCTGCTGCATTTCCAGATGTTTCTGGCAACTCTCCCTGCCTGGTGATCAGATCACCATCAGGAAGGGATGCTTGTAGGAAGGGAAGTGATGGGAGCAGTGTGGTTTGAGAGAGATCTGACACTAAAGGTCGCTGTGGTGAAAAACCTTGTTGCAGAGAGATCCTGTCCCTGGGGCCTCAGATTGGCCAGTGTTCAGGCTCACCAGCTTTCCTAGGAGATCTGGACTGTAACCAAGTTCCTTTGATCCTCTTCTGCTTTACTGAAGATAAATGTAGGTCTGAGTCCTGTGTTTAGATATCTTCTTTTAGTAATCTGTTAGGTCCTGCAGTTGCTATGTCATATGAATGAATTGTGGGTCTTTCCTGCAGATTTCACTTGTAAAGCTGCGTATCTTGCAGTTCCTTTACTTGTTTAAAGGTTTTTCCACAAATCACCTGTGTGGAAGTCACCAGTTTGCCCACATCAGTGAATAGGTCAGGGGGAAAAAAGGCAATATCTAGTTTATCCTTTGTTTAATTGGTTTTTTTAACAAACAGGCAACTCCCACTGGGCAATCACAGTTTTTTTACAATGCTCTTTTTTTTTATGCTTCTTTTTAATGTGGTAGAAAGAGGAAAAAGAAAATGGAACCTTTCCAAGTTGGGTAGTAGACATGGAAAGCACCTAGTTTCAAGCTGAAATTAGTCTTGTTTTCCTAGGCTGGCAGCTACCCAACCTGGCTACCCTGATGCCGGGCTTGGCTGTAGTTGTATTGCTGAGCTGGCCAGATGGGCTGTCACACTGATACTAATTCTTGGCAAGTGTCACACAGCAGTGGTGATACTTAGGGACAGACTTACTTTTTATTTTCATCCTTCTTTCCAGAAATAATGGAGTTCAGACTGCCAGCAAACACCAGGGATCAGCTGTGACCAAAGGTACAGAAAGAAGGGTAGTGATTTACCTTGTCTTGACCAGCCTGTCCTCTGGAAGTTGAGTTTTACAAGGATTGGAGGGTCCAGCCTTGTATGGACAGGCTGCAGGGCTGGGACAAAGGGTCCTGCAGTATGCTTTCCCCTCTTGCCGCAGCCAGGGGATAGGAATGAGCTTGTGGGAATGTGTAAACTTTCTAGTGTCCATGGTGGTGAGTGCTCTGCTCATTCTTTTTCCCCCAGCTCTGTTTTTTTTAGCCAAGCCATCCCCATGGAGCAAGGAGGACTCTGGCAGAGCAGCATGCTGCTGTCCTGCATCATGGGGAAACAGAGGTGGCTTAGAGCCCCTACAGGGCATGGGAGCATCATAGTTTTGAGTCTTTCTCATGATCCTTTTGGGTCCCTCTTCCTTCTGGGACTATGGTAATAAATTGTCTACCTGCTGTCTCCATAGGGCAAGTAAAGGAAGAGTTGATGTCAAGCATCAGGGGAGCTGCCAAGTCCCCAGAACTGCCAGAGCTGCCTTCATCCTCTTCTGCAGTGAACGCAGTCCATCCTTGCTCAGGTGGAGGGCAAAGGGCTGTGGGACTAAGTGGTATTTTCCCAGGTCTGCCCCACATGTGCCATTGCAGTCTCTACCACCTTGCTGTGTCTTAGTGTGCTTCTACAATAAAGATAACTCAGCAACTCCATGTCACTTTTCTTCACTAAGCCTTGTGGGAGGGACAAAGGAATCTGCACTCCCACTTTACGCTGCGTGTGCCTTAGGCAATAAGCAGGCACAGAGGCCCCTGGGGTGCACTAGCTGCTGTAAATACCTGGCAGAAGATGTTGGACCGGAGGAAGAAGACCATGGTATGGGGTTTTGTTGAGGAGGACCAGGGGTCAGGTTCTCTCTGAGTCATTGAGGAGTCCTGGATCAATCACTTCATTGCCCTTTCAGCCTTTTTCTCTTGCTTGTAAAATGGATATTAAAAGATATTTGCCTACCTCAGAGGGTTGTTTTGAGATTTAATCAGTTTACAGTTGGAAGCCTAAGAGGAAAATTGTTTTTAAAGCAAACCATGTATTGGGCTGGTAGTTTAGCTGTTGCAGTAAATGTCCTCTTCCAGCCTTCTCATTAGAGGCACTAGGAAATCCAGATCACATTGTTATGAGCAGTTGTGGGAAGTAGATGCACCTTGACTAGTCATGTTAGATGGTGTGCTGAACCCTGCTCCACTGAAGCTGTAGCTGAGGGCACAGCCAGGAAGGTGTCTGGGATCTGGAGGTGTGACTTTGGCCAGCAGTATTTCTTGCTCTGAAAGGGTAAAAGTACTGAGTAGGACTTTTTTTTTGTGGTATCCTTGAGGCAGTGCTGGCCAAGCAGAAAGTTTATCCATCTTGGTGGCCCATGGACCTTCACCATGGGCTTCTGGGCCACCCTTCTGCCTTGGCCTAAATTTCCTTCCTCAAACAAGTCCCTGTGAGTACAAGGACTCATCCAGTATTCATCTCAGGAGCCATCTCCTGCAGGAAGGGGTCCTTCCTTCAGGGTCCTGGTGCTGGGGGAGATAAAGTGAGAAGTTCTGTGGTGTTGGGTGGCTTAAGCTATATAAGGAAAAGTATAATTGTTTTGAGATGTAACTGAGTTACAGACATTTATAGTCTGAAACTCCTTTAGGATGAAGCCAGGTCTTTGAACTGTAGGCTTCCCTGCCTCACTAAGGGCAATACATCTGAGACTCTGGTGGGATTTGCAAAGCAGGAGACTGTGCTGGTGGGTTAACAGAAGCCTGCTGGCAGTTAGCATGCGCTTCCCGTACTTTCTTTTATAGCTGTTACTTAAAGCAAATACATTCTTTATTTGTGTAAACTTTATTCCAGGACATTTCCAGGAGACCTTGAGTGAATGCACGCAGTGTTTGAGTCCATTTTAGCTGTGACCTGCTCTGTAAACACTTTCTGTTGCAGATAAGGTTGGAGTGACTTTCTTTCAGATTTTGGCAGAATTTTACCTAACGCCAATTAATTTCACTCCCACCAAAGATATAGATTTTTTTTTTCCAATGAAGTTATCAAATCTTTTTTTTTCTGCAGTTAATGAGAATTGATTTTAAACTCTCAAAATGCTTACACATGATTCACATTTTATTTCTGCTGATAATAATGAAATCTGATTTTGTTATCAGCATTCTGACATGAATAGTTGTTAATATTTTTGTATGCTGATTTTTAATTTCAGCAAATGTTATGATTTAGAAATAAGTTATTACTGCCTATTTCTACATGGAAAACCCTTTCACCAAGTACAGTCATGCAGGGTAAAAGTCACCACTTTAGCACTGGTTAGTTGTTTTGAGGGATGCAAAGTTTGTCTGCCTTTGAGCTGTGATGAAACAAGTAAATTCTTGACTGTTATTTATGCAACCTGAGGATGATGACTAACAGACAGTAAAAATGTTCTGTGATGATGTCTGTTCACTGATTCCAGCTACAATCATGCACAGAGACCTCTACATGATTTCATAAAGGCAGTGCACCATTTGTGGCTTAAAATAAATTCTTAAAAATGAAAATCAGTGCACTTGAAAGCCATTATGATCTGTAGTGATTTCAAGTATTTAGCTTTTGAAATAATCACCCATAAAACCTGCATTAACTGTTCTCCAAAAACAATGAACTGATGAAGACAGTGCCCCAGTAGCCTCTTCTGTCAGTATTTGAGTACCTTCTGAATTTCTCCTGCTGCCAGCAGAAATTATCACCCACAAAAATTGCAGCTGGTGATAAGGGATTGTTAATAAAATTCCAAACCTGTCTGCTAAGAAGGTGCAGGACAGTGATGTGCTAAACCCACCCGTACTGTTGTTCATAGTCCTAGCAGAGGTAGCAATGCTGACTTCTTTCTGCTCTCAGCAGCCTGCCCTGTCAGCCCTCTCTTGCTTTCACCCCCCTTTTTTTGCAGGTCACTCTGAGGGCTCACTGATGATGTCTGTCCTGAGCAGCCCTGTGTGTGATGGGACTCTGCGTGAGTGATGCTGTGCATTATTTCTGTGAGGCTTCTGGGGAGAAGGAGACAAAGACTCAAGAGGTACTGGAGATTCATTACCCTTCCTTTTACACTTTTGGTTACCCTTTGTGTTGCCTTCTGACACAGTAATAAGGCCAACAATCATCTATGAAACTGGAAAGGTACCAGTACTCTGGGGATTCTTCGGTTTGCTGTAAATTACACTTGATTAAGGGTGTCTCTTGCCAATATCCACAGACCCCATGTGGTTCACAGCAGGTTCTGAGGTTTTGCAGACTGGCATTATGAATTGACAGCTTTGGTCTCCATGCCTCTCAACACAGTTGGTTTTTGAGCTTAACTCTTCTCTACAGGGACCTTGAGTTTCTTGCATAAATACCTGACACCTCCTAGGAGGAAAAAAGGCAATTCTTCAGTGCAAATGCTGGTCTTGGTATATAGTGAGGACTATTGACTCTGTCAGATGCCTCAGTAGACCTTGAACTCACTGTTGTGTTTCTCAATACTCTGCAGGCTGTCCCTTTGGAGCCTAGTAGCTCTGCCCACCACCTGCCTGCTGCCCTCACAGGCACATGGAGGGAGAGCCCCATGCATGGCAGCATGGTGTGCTCCAGCCATAGACCTCTCACAGTCTGCCACAGTAGATAGAGCCAGAAATACTTCACTTTAGGGGCATTTGCTTCTTCAAGAACTGAGCTGTAACATGGAGAGCCTGATGCCATTTGTGCGATGAAGCCTCTCTGGGTCTGCTGCAGAGCTCTTTTTTCTGTCTCTCCCTACATCCTTGTAACACTCAATCCCACTAAACGATCGTGTACGGGTACCTGGGGGTTTCAACATTATTTGCCTTGATTATCACAATTTCTGCTCCATGGCACATCTGTTTTTATCCCGGGGACTGGTGAATTTCCTCTCTTTAGGGCTTCTGTTTGGCATCTGTCCTTGCCTGCAAAAGTCTCCCTACTACAGGGAATTCTTGACCAGGCCATTTCCTTGGGATGTCCCTGATCAAGTCTGCTGCAGGAGCCTTCCTGCTGCCCAGCCCTGCCACTGTACCACAACACAAGTACATGCGACCTTTTACCCTGCATGAAGGCATGAGCAACTCCACTCAAATTGTTCACTGAAAATAGTATGATGTAAATGCAACTACTTCAATATTACAAATCCAGATCCTTGACATCAAAGGTCCTAAAAGAAACAGTTTTGCATTAGATGTAGTAACAACTGCATGTGGATGGGAAACATGGACAATTCCTGCATATGTTTCTGAAAAACAAGTGAGTTGGCTTTACTGTCTTCTGGCCTCAGAGGGATTGCTTCCCTTCTTGGCCCATGTCAGTGAAATTCTGCAGAAATGGTGGCAAATGATTCACAGCTGAGACTAGAGGTAACCCGGAGAGGTAGCAGAAGAAAGGGGCAGAATGCTCATGTCCAGGGCTGCTTGGCCAGGTGGGCTTTGCAGAGCCTTCCTCTCTTGGCATGCCCAGAAAAGGGAAAATAAACAGTTGGACATCAACATAACATGACTGCAAGTGGGGGTTGCACATACACAGGGGACTAAATGCATGGGAAAACTGAAGGCCTCCCTCTCCTGCAACTCCCTGTCCAGCCTGGGCAGGGTGTGCTGCACATTGTGCTCTGGTCCTGAAAGATTCTGTCCTGATGTACAAATGTCTGGTGGAAAAAGCTTTGCTGAATTGCTCTCCGTGAAGCAGGTGGCTTGCTCGTAGGGTGACAGCATGGATCTTCCTTGTGCACAGGGCAGGAGCCCAAAGCACTTAAGCTAGTGCAGGGGACAGCAGACGTGCTCTAGTTGTGGTGATGTATTATAGATCCCAGTTCCTTCTCTAAAGCCTTGACAGGTGTTTGCTCTTCTGTCCCTTTAATCTGTCTACTATTGCAAACTACTCCCCAAATTTAATAACTCTGGTCTTGACAGAACATGTTGAGCCAATCTATTTTAACTGCAGATTTGTTTTGCAAATAATACCTCCTTTCTGGTAAGGTTCAGGTGTCATCTCTGTAGACACTGGCAAGAATCTGCTTGACCATGACAGCTTTTACAGAGTCTGGCAATTAAGTTGTCAAGTTACATTTTCCTCTGCCAGGAAGCATTAATTGATGATAGTCTTGGCTGGAATAAGCCCTGAGAGATGGATGTTGTAATCAGGATGAAGAGAGGTCCCTGTAGCTGAGGCCTGTGTTGGTCCAAAGGTCTGGAGACCTTGACACTTGGTGGAACTGAGATAAGGGACAGGGTAGGAGACATCGGGGGTGAATATCAGGGAGAAGGATTGAAAACAAGGTATATGAATAGACATCTCTCTAATGTCGCTGGAGGTTAACGTAGCTGGAAATGCTGACATCTGGTGACACTAGCTTTGCAGATGAACTCTGCAAACTACTAATATTAGCAGAGCTTCTGGATATGAAAGTGAATAGAATTTTCCATTAGGTAATCCCCCAAATCGTGTTATTGTGGATTTGCTTTTCAAGTGAGAAAGGAATTGGAGATGTCCTTCTCTTAAAAAATAAAACTGGGATGATTCAACATGAGCTCGCTATGTTTAAATTATGTCAAAAAATAGATCTGCAAAGAAGGTTTTTGATTACTAAGTACAGAATTTGAAAAATTAAAAGTTAGTGAGAAACTTGGAGAATTTAGGATCCCAACCGAGAAGACTGGTATTGAGAACAATCCAAAGGATTGCCAGAAATTTCTTTAAAGGACAAAAAAAGGGTTCAGGACCAATGCAACCTCTGTTACCTTAACAGTGGGCAAATCTTCAGGGAAAATTTGAAGAAAACTATAGATAAAATCTTTAAGGGGATAATGTACACAGTGAATTTTCAGGAAGGAAACCATGCGTGGGCTAATATCAATCTCTGTGAAGTTGGCTGACTTCCTAGATAAAGGAAATATAGTATATCTAGTCTACACAGACATCAAAAGCATTTGGCCTGTTGCCCTGTGGCATAGTGTCACTGGTGAGGTGGGTCAGGAACTGGCCATGGCAGGGAGGTGGTAACAGGTGAGCAGAGGGTAACGTGTGGGTTAACAGTGAACAGCCAAAAAGATGGATTTTAGGTCCAAACTTAGTATTTTTGCTTCTTGCTGTAGTACAGAAAGAGTTGGCACATGGAGCAAAGCACTGCTGAGTTTTTTTTAAAAGAGGAGAAGAGCAGACTTTCTCCTGCAGAGCACAGGGTGACCTTCTGGGCCGAAATTGCCTGGACTCAAACTGGGATGAAATACAGCAGTGAAGAGTACAAAATCACGCTCTGAACTTAAATAATGAGGGGTTTGGCTATTATCTGTCAGCTCAGTTGAAAACTATGGAGGAGGAGAAAGATCTAATTGTATTTAGGTGGTTGCAGGTTAGATGTGAGCCTGCAATGTGCTGCAGCTGTGTGAGGGGCAGCCCAGGGTCAGGGCAGATCCATCCAGGAGGAGAGGGGTCCTGTCATGCTCCTTGGTCCCCTCAAGCCATGCAAGAAGCCCCTTCCTGGCACACACACCCGTGTCAATCATTAGCTAGAAATCTAGACCTGAGTAAATAGATTTTTGGATTTGTATGTTGATGACAGAGTTGGATCATTGCCCATAAGGTGGGAACACCATGGTGTGCTATATATTCCTGCCCCTACCTGCAATCTTCCTCTCCTGCACAGAGAGAACTGGTGTGATACCTCTGTCTGCCATGAAGGTGACAGGGGTTTTTGTGAAGGCAGCTCTAGCCCTTTGCTGCTACTTAGGTGAGTATTTCCTGGGATGCTGCAGAGATCAATCTAGCTGAATTTTCATTTCAGTAGAAGTATTTGCATCTTGTAAGGTGAAGGAGAGCCTTATTCCATGAAGAAATATTCTTCCAGAGAGAGTATATCACAAAATTAAACTCTGAGACTGAGGTTTCAGCAAACCTCATACAGGTGATGGTTTTCACCATCCTGGTTTGTAGGAGCAAATTGTTGAAGGGCGGGAGCTTGTATGTCGGGCTATTATGTATAAGGGCATAGTAAAACTATTAGAAATGGCATCGTTATCCATGTGAGCAATATAAGTACAAACTTTAACCTCTAGGGTTGTTCTGTAAGCCTCTTGTGCTGGTCCAGGTAACTGAGAAGGATGGGTTTGGAGATGGACAGTGCCAATGGTCAGCAGTCCCCTTAAACAAAAGTCCAGACATTTGAAAGTCAACGATAATGTTACAACCCAAAAGTACTGAATTGAAAGTACTTGTATTGCTTCTCTGTAACATCTTAGGGATGGATTAATTGATGTGCTCCTCTGTTTTATCTCCCCTCAAAAGTGCAAAGAAACTTCAGTAATTTTTAATACATCCTATGACCATTTGCTAGCATAATGTAAAACTTCATACTTTCCTAAAACAAATAAACTAGTCAACACCAGTCACTGAATTTAACAGTTTCATGAAGAGATTCACATAAATTGTCTCTGCATATCAATAAATTGAATTTTTTTTTTTTCTTTTCCGTCTTCATTTTTTTCTTTCAGGTATTGCCTTTGGAATTGAGGTGAGCTACAGGTCTATTTATTCTGTTCTATTCCAGACTTCTGGTAAAGTAGGAACAGTATGTAATTACTTGATGAGCAACTGGATTAAATCTAATGAAAGCTTGTCTGTTCAAATAATAATTGTCAGTGTATGGTTGAAAGCTATTGCCAATTTCATGAGAAAGTAAAGGATCCCCCATTTTTTACAATATTTTTTCAGTTCATTAAATACAATGAAAAAAGGGAGAAGTAATTATGCAATCTTAATATATTAACTTTTATACAATTTCATTACTCCAAGCCAAAGGCAATAGGTTACCCCCTCATGAGGGATACTGTCTTAAGCTGATATGCTTGGAAGCATCAAAGACTGTGGTTCTGATTATTTCTTTTCTATACAGTAAGACCCACAGAACTGTGTTCCTTGCATAGATTTTCTATACCTACATCATCAAGAGGAAAACAGCAGGGTCCATGTGATGGATTTATCTGCAGCTTCTTCCCATGCAGTTACAAGGCTGCTATAAGTCACCAGAGACTGCAGCATGATTTGAAATGATCAGATTTTGAGCTGAGGGGCTCTGGTGTTCAGCCAGGCTCCCAATTACCAGCTGCCTTCATTAAGCATAGTCTCACCCACAGTAATCCTTCCTCTGTGCCAGGCCTCCCCTGGACCCTGACAGAAAAACACAATCAGAAACTTCTATGGAGAAAATTCACTCCTCCTGACTGCCTGAGCAGATTCGAAAGAATCCCTTTAATTTACCTCCCAGCAAGAGCTGCAGGCACTGTGGCTGCAGTGGTGGGAGCCTGCAGAGGCGTTTCTTTCCATGAGGGTGTCATCACGGGGTCTGATTCTGTGCTGCTTTCACAGGTTGATTGCAGCCTGTATGCTAGTGGCATCAGCAAGGATGAGACAACCTCGGTAGCTTGCCCGAGGAACTTGCAGCCAGTCTGTGGCACTGATGGCACCACGTACAGCAACGAGTGTGGGATCTGCCTCCATAACAAGTGAGTATTGCTGGAAACTTAGCAGAAGCTGTAGGGCAAGGAGCTCAAGGTGAGTGTGGCAGCTTCATCCCCCGAAGGTGGACAGTGCAGAGGAGCACAGGTTAGCCCCTGGGTGCTGACACCACCAGCCTTGAGGCAACGCTTGTCTCTGTGATCTCTGACGTAGGTCTGCTTTCTTCTAGGGAACGCAAGGCCAGTGTAGAGAAGGCACATGATGGGGAATGTGAGCCAAAATCTATTAAGGTAAGAAAAAGTCCATGGAAGACTTAAGCTGGCTGTAAAAAGGAACACTTCAAGCACCACACAAGAGGAAAACAATGTAGACAGTCCAAAGGGAATTAAAATCTGATGATAAAGCCAAGAGGGTTTTTATGGGCTATCTGGTACCATGTCTCCGTGATTTTCTAATTCAGACTTCTAGCCTCTAACTGGGAATAAAATTAAATGTTGTGTTGTCTTATGGTTGGATCTTACCACCTCGATAGTTCTAGTGGGATTTTATGAAGGACCTCAAAATCCAAATCACAGTTCTTCTTGCTGTGCTATTTCTTTTCAGCAGGGAAAGAAATCTTCCCCCAGAACAGACTCTGGCTTCCACTTTTGATAGTGGAATTAGTTTGATGCTGGATTTGTCCCCAAAGGCTGAGGGAAAGTAAGCAGCCTACATAGGAGTGTTATATCTTTATATCAAAAAATGTATGTGATTTTTTTTTCTCTCCGTTCTACACAGATTGATTGCAGTACTTACCGAAGCACTGAAATAGATGGTCATGTCTTTGTAGCATGTCCAAGGATACTGAAACCAGTGTGTGGCTCAGATAGTTTCACTTATGACAACGAATGTGGGATCTGTGCCTATAATGCGTAAGTCTTATGCATCCTTCTATGGATAATTAGCAATAGTTAAAGCTCTCAGAAGCACTCCTGTAAAATACTAGTCTTTCTTAAGGCAGGTGTCTCTGCAGGACTCTTTGGAACTGGTTGCTTGTACTTCTTCAGCCAGCCTGAGTTTGCTTTCCCATTTTATGTCTCTGCTTGTGAGGGGAATCACATAAAAACCACAGGACAACCCAGAGTGGAGCCATGAACAGATCAAAGTGTAACTTGTAACACTTAATTACTCCTAACACTTTATTACCCTGTGATAATGGAGTTATTGTGCAGACGCTGCTACTGTCTGCGGGGCGCATTCAGATAAGTCAAGCAGTTGTTAGTGTCCCACAAAGCAGGTGGGATTTTGCATTCTTGTCCCAATGCCTAGAGTGCAATGGAAAAAGTTATTCTCAAGGCTTCCTAACCAAACCATTTCTTTCTTTCAGAGAACATCACACCAATGTTAGCAAAATACATGATGGAGAATGCAAGGGAGTTTTCACTGTAAGTGCAATAGAAGTAAAAATCCATCTCTTAGGGCTGTTAATAGAATCCTGAGAACCCCACAGGTTTCCCTAGGAAACTGCAAGAGGACCATAAGACAAGGGTCCTCATCTATGCTTTGCTTTTCTGCACAGCAAGGGTGGATTTTGCATCTTCCTTGGTCCAAAGAGAAGGTCATCCCATGCATACCACATCAAACTGATGAAGGAGAAAGGAGGTGGATACGAAATGAGAAGCTGCAGTGAGTTAGCACTGCAGAACTCGCTTCCCTGTATACTAAGTTGGCTTTTATGCTCAAGGGAAGGGGAGGCCCAAGATTTCACTTGCCAACGTGCTGTGTAAGTTGGCAGTTTTCTTTCTGGAGATTACAAGTGTTTCCACCCTTTGCAGCAGGGATTCAAAAGTCCCATGCTGGTTGCTTTCACAGGCATAGCAAGACTTGTAAGAGCACTAAGCATATGTATTTATAGAATGTAGTTTATTGTATGCTTTTATGAGGCCAACAGTCTGATGCATCAGAAAGAGAAGCTTCAATATTTCAGCACTAAAATTGTGGCATGTAGAAAGTCCATTCTCCAACAGATAGATAACCATTTTTTTTTTCAATCTTTTCAAATGCTGTACTTAACTACAGGGAATCTGAACTAATAAATAACCATGGAGATGGAGAAGTAGGGAGAAAACCAAAATAAACCAAAGCAGTATTAGTTAGAATTCCAGCTGGTGAAAAATGTTTTTCACTAAATTCAAGACTTCTTATTTTTTTGAGAATGGGTCCAAAATCTTCTATATGATGTTCTGCCTGAAGGATCCCTTCTCCAAGAAAGTCCTTTTTCTTGACTTCTAGAGAACTAGGATAATATTCAAATAGCTAATTTCCAATTGAAGATTTAGCTTTGTTGTATCAAGGCTTTGTCCTGTTGCAGAAACATGGAGACTGAAATATAGAATGAAAAGGTTTTGCATCAACTTTTCTGGCATAGCAAGGGCTCCACCAGAGCTAATTCTCCTTATTTTGGCAGGTTGACTGCAATAAGTATCCAACAAGGATCACTGAAGATGGCAAAGTATTAGTATCCTGTCCAAGGATCCTGAGTCCAGTTTGTGGCACAGATGGCATTACATATGATAATGAATGTGGGATCTGTGCCCACAATGGGTAAGTGCCATACGTAGAGCAGACCTTTTAAGTAGCCAGCAATGCTTTGCAGTCCCGAGAACCATCCTTCTGCATTTTTGCTTATCCATATTTCTTCTAGTCTCTTAGAAACTGGATTGGTTTTGGATTTACCCTGAGTTTCCTTATGATCTCTTTGTGCTCATGAGGGGAAACCTTGAAGAGTCAGATGGCAACTCCTTGGATTAGCCTCTGAGCTAGGCAGTTTCACCATGAGCAGAGGAATGAATAATTCAAAATATTGCTTTAAATTGCATGTTATGAGAAGATGCAATGAGCTTGTTAATGAGTAATGTAACGTAGCTATTCTGATATACTCTTACAGAGTCTGTAGCTGTGGTTTGTTTCATTTTTGTATGTGACTGCAGCCAGGAGGCTAAGCATTTAGTCCCTCAATTGTTTCTCTCTTCCAGAGAACAGAGGACCCATGTTAGCAAAAAGCATAATGGAAAATGCAGGCAGGAGACTTCTGAGGTAAGTATTCAATATAAGGTGTATTTTCTTTTCTTGGCTGTATGAACTGAAAGGTTCCCTGAGGCTACATCTACTGTGAAAGTAAGCTGGCCTGGAGCCTGGCCTTCCTCCATATGTCTAAGTCTTGTCAGCTCCTTGTGTTGAGGATGCCTACGAATCCTATCTGTCCTGAGGCAGGTGTCCTCTGGGCCCTCCCTGGCTGCACGGCCCTGGTGTATGGGCTGCATGGGAGCTCAGTGTAGAGTTTTCATTTCAAGTTCATATCTACACCAACACTTGAGGTGGGGATATATTCTGGTATGTGGCAGGGGCCTGCAGTTTTGGTTTCAGTGCATCAGCTGAGAAGTCCCAGAGCTCACCAGGAGGAGGTGAGGACATGCCAATACATAAGTGTAGAAGCTGGTCAGTTTGGGTTTAGATCTTCATTTGAAGATGCTCTTCAAATGCATTGTCAGCAAAGTCCAAATTCCTTTGGTTTTTTTTTTTTTTGTGTTTTGTTTATACTACAGAATGAAAAGGGGACTGCATTTTTCACTCTCTATGACTCAGCCTGGTTTTGATAGAGCTGAGACACAGCATGAGTGTTGTCTCAGCATCCCAGCATAAAAGACAAGGCAGGAGGTTACATTGGGATTTTCCTTGGAGAATGAGGACTTCTCTGGGTTTGACAACCTTGTTTTTTGTAGATCAATTGCAGTCAATACCCATCAAGAATGACAAAGGGTGGTAAAGCCCTGGTATACTGTCCACGGATCCTGCTCCCAGTCTGCGGCACAGACGGATTTACTTATGATAACGAATGTGGCATCTGTGCCCATAACCTGTAAGTACTGTACACAGGGCTCTCTTTTGGACCCACTAGCTGTAGTTAGTGCTTCAGGTAACTTTTCTTTTGAAACCAACATATCTATATGTGTCTTTCTGTTTCTCTTTCAACCTCCTGAAGCCCCTGTCACCTTGATTTCGTTCCCTGATGCTTTGGGCTCCTTGGGGGAGCTGCAAGAGAGCCAACTCTCAGTATGAGCAGACTGAGGGCTGTGGGATTTGGGCAGAGGAAAGAGTGGATGAGGCTGCTGCATAGCACACAGTGGGGAGACCTGATAGGTCTGTTATCACTTAGGATTACGCTTGCTAATGACCAGGAGGAGCTGGTTCATTACTCAGTCAGATGTCTCCTTTATCATATATATTTACTGAGAGTTTGGTTTGCTTTCTGGGGAACCTGGGTGTCAAAGGTCTTAACTGGTGAGCATGCTAATGCCAACCTCTCCTTTTCAGAGAGCATGGGACTCAAGTTAAGAAAAGCCATGATGGAAGATGCAAGGAAGAAAGTACTCCTGTAAGTATAACCAGCTATAAAGTAAGCACCATCTTCTACTCTCTCTCCAGTCTCCAGGAAGAACCTGTCTGAGCTCAGCACACCCACTGTGCTCCCAGATGCATGAAGGGGTTATGCTGGTGCTGGGGTTCTCCCTAGCTGCTCACAATGACTGCTGCCAGTGTGCTGCACACGAGGGCAAGAGAGAATGGGAACAGGCCAGGACTTCGGAAATAAAATGTCCCAGTACTGCAGATCTCTGAACAGAAATCATCAGAAGCAGCCTAAGAACCATTTTAGCACAGTAGGAGAGGAAGACAGAAGGCAGTGTTAGATGTCTGTGTATTCATCCAGTGCTAGGACTTCCATTGCACTAGATAGGCAGGCTAAAAAAATCATTGTGCTCTGGTCAGCCAGGAAAAGCTGCTCTCAGATATGCATACAGAAATAGCTTTATTATCCTGCACAGTAACAATATGTGCCAATAATATCCCAACACATTTATTCTGCTTATGCAGAGCAGCTCTAAAGCACCAAAAATAATTTCATGCATCCTGAGGGACAGAAATATATTTTCTATAGTAAAGACACATTGTTAAAATACTGTCTTTGCTTTAATTTGCTCTAGGACCACGTGGGAAATATGAGTAATAAGAAACACTGCATTGGGGAAACTACGCAAAATGACAATGAGGTGTCAGTGATGCTTAGCTAGTGTAGAATGATTTCCAGTGTGTGTTTACCTGTTTGTCCTCAAATACTTAAACTATTAGATTTTATGTATTGTAAACATTTTTTGCAGTAGGAGCTGGTGAAACAGTTCTTGCTACTCTTTTGAAAAAGCTGAAACAAAATCTCAGATTTAGTTAACTATGTCAAGTTAGACTTAATGTCAGACTTTACATCAGATTCCTTGGGTTAAATGCTTGTTTGAAAATTTGCGTATGTATTACTCTAGGAAAATAATCCTTCTGTCCAGCTGTTCCCTTCTTCCCTCTGTTAGCAGACAATATCAAACACAGCTACAATTATTTAATTAATTTCCTTATCAATACTCTGATTTTTCTTTGGCAAAAGCCTTTAAAATCTGGAGGATCAGAGTGGACAGACTGCAGGTGAGGCACTCTTCCATCTCTCAGCAGCTGACACAGCACTGTCATTTTATCTCCCCAGGTTGACTGCAGCATGTACCTGAGCAACAGCAAAACTGGTGAAGCCATCAGAGCCTGTCCCTTCATCCTGCATGAGATCTGTGGGACAGATGGTGTCACCTACAGCAATGACTGTGCACTCTGTGCCCATAACATGTAAGCCCTGGAGGTCTCCCCCTGAATGCTCAACAGAGTTACTTGTTGAGCATTTTTAACTCTGATTTCTCTTTCAGTGAATCTGGAACCAATATTGCCAAGAAGCATGATGGAAGGTGTGTAGAGGAAGTTCCCCAAGTAAGTGAAACTTAAAGAAAAATAAAAGCTTGAGCTAGTGCTGATTGCATGACTTGAATAAAAGCTGGCTGGTTTTGGTGGTGCAGTCTCCACTGGGGGCCACATCTTGTGCTGCCCTTCCTTCCGTGGGTGAATATCACCCTCCCAGCAGCAGGAACATTGTGTACTTCTTGCACACCATCAGGAAAAGAAAGAAGAGAGGACAGGTGAGGAATGAGTTATGAGACAGGTGTCGTAAATGATTTAAAGCTTTACAAGAAGAAATCCCTTTCCCACAACAGTCTATTAGAGCTGCCACAGGAACTTGGCAGTCTGTCTTGGCAATATGGGAAGCGGATGCAGAGGATGCAGGATACCTGGTGTACCTGGTGCCTTCTCGATGCTTGCATTTTATAGAAGGATATTCTGCAAAGATTAGAAAGTTACTTGCTTTGCATACTGATACCTAATGTCCGAGGGGATTTAAACCCCTCTCTATTGTTTTCTGTTTTGTTTTTTTTTTTTTCTTTTTGTTTGGGCTTGTTATGGTGGGGTTTTTTTGGGGGGTGGTTTGTGGGGTTTTTTTGTGTGTGTGTTTTTGTTTGTTGATTTTGGGGTTGGTTTGTTTGTTTTCCTAAATGCAAGGTAATCTAATGTATACCAACAACGAATCTTGTAAAAATACCAGCTTAGCTATATTTGGACAGCTCTAAACTATTTACACTCACTGGGGAATAGAAGAACAAAGCCATCTCATTAGCATGTGTTTGAAAAAGTCAACATCCCAAGTAAGATATTTTATTTCTATACAAACAAAGTATGAAATGTCATTCCTTTGTTTCCCAAGTACAGGCTGTGCTCAGACTGGGTGAGATACATAAATCAGAGTGGAAGAGCTCACACTGGAGAAACTGGGAGTGCTAAAACTCAAGGCCAGTTCTTCAACTGCCGTAAATCAGCTTCAACTGCTGTCAGTCCTGTTGGCAGATTTCAACACTCAGAGCCATCCTGTTGCAACAAAAGGCCTGTCAGCACATCTCCCCTCCATTCTTGTGGGCCATGAAAGACACCTTGGTCACAGTCAGCCCTCTTGCAGGAAGTGCATAAATCAGGCCATTTTGATTTGCAGATAATTTTTGAGCTGCGTTTTGTAATATCCTGGTACGTTTTGCAAGGTATAGGGGCATCATGATAAGTACAAAGCTGAATGAGTAATGTCTACCTTCAATCCTTGATTCAGTCTTCTCCAGCAGAAGGGTATGAAAGGAAATTGCTGGTTTTCCATGAAGAATGAGTTAATATGTAACCATAATTAATCCTACGGCAGACCCTGAAAGGCAGAGGTATAAGCAGAGGGGGTTGTGTATGGGTGCCCTTACGCAGAGCAGAGCCCATGCCAGAGCTTTTGCTGTCTTTGATCCCCAGCTGGACTGCAGCCAGTACCCAACTTCCACAACAAAGGACGGCAAAGAGCTGATGGCCTGCACAATGATCTATGACCCTGTCTGCAGTACTGATGGTGTCACTTACGCCAGTGAGTGTGCGCTGTGTGCCCATAACCTGTAAGTACTTATCCTTCTCCCTGGGGATTTCATGTGGTGGCGGTTGGATCTGTGAGCACCAAGGAATGTACAAGGGCTCTCTTTGAAACCCTGTGTGTGTGCTGGATGGGTCCTGCCTGTCTACCCCTATTTTCCTGCTTGCCCTAGCTGGTGTTTTACATGGACATTTGTCCACAAAGGTGGACACATCAGTGAGGGACAGTGTTACTCCAAAAGACATGTGCCTGGTCCATAAGGGCGTGTTCCTGTCAGTGTTGTTCAGACAATGCTAAGCCAGTTTATCCAAAAATGTCTCGTGCACTACATGGGAGTGAGATTTGTTCTTGTATTGCTGTTGTAATGGGGAAAGTTGCAGCTAACTATGGTCTCTTCTTCCTCAAGGGAACATCAGACCACTCTTGGGAAAAGAAAGAACGGACGCTGTGAAGAGGATATTACAAGAGTGAGTAGGGAAGGATGGGAACGGAGTGAGGTCCAGTGTCTGTTACATTCATGGGGGACTGTCCTTTGCTCTGGGTTACAAACTATGGGAGTGGTTGTGTGCAGACCTGAGAAAATCCCTTGGGAATTTCACACTGGTCATAAAACAGCCAATACTCATCCTATTGCTCTGTAACAGTGCAGGAAAAGATGTGGCAGTGAGCAGAAACAGTACACATCTGCCCTTTGAGTTGGTTATTATGATGGTAGATGGTTTCATGTCTCGCTGGGGTGCCATTTCTTGTGCTGGGGGCCCATGGTTTGCTCTCAGGCAGAGTCTCATGTCTTTCTTCTGTGTGCAGGAGTATTGCAAGAATGTCAAAGAGATCTCTCCTATATGCACCATGGAATATTTGCCTCACTGTGGCTCTGATGGCAAAACATATGGCAACAGATGTATTTTCTGCAATGCCTACCTGTACGTACAAAAGTAAACCCTTTCCTTTCATTTTCAATTCGTGTACCTACTACAAATGCAGGGCTCTTTTCATAATGTGTTTTTGACTAACTGCTTATGGACATATACTGGACATTTCTGGTGCACCATGACTTGTGCAAGGTGATGGTTTTGGGGTTTGTTTTGTTTTGGTTTTGTGTTGGTTTTTTTTTGTTTTTTTTTTTTTTTTTTTTTTTTGCTTTTTAAGGGAAAATATTGAGGGCAAATTTCTTTTTTTTGTTTTTGGCCCTTTTTTCTTTGAAG
>JAAGNO010008356.1:0-57656 GCA_033439905.1 Ceryle rudis | reverse complement strand
CTATGAGGACAGACTGAGAGAGTTGGGATTGTTCAGTCTGGAGAAGAGAAGGCTCTGGGGAGACCTTATTGTGGCCTGCCAGTATCTTAAGGGGGCCTACAAGAAAGCTACAACCCCAGGTCCTTCAGCCTTGCCTCATGAGACTTTCCCTCCAGTCCCTTCACCAGCCTCGTCACTCTCTTTCTTTCCCACCAGGAAGAGCAGTGGGTTTTCATTCCTAGCCTATTGCACCCTATCCCTCAGGTAGAAAAGCCCTTGCTGCTTCATTTACAAGATCTTAAAAAGTAAACCATCATTCATCCCAAATCCCAGAAGTTTCTGGTTTTCTTTCCATAAATGAAAGCACTCACCTTCATTTGTCTTTTCCAAATGTTGTTCCTCATGAGAAATTTTTGCTACCTTGTTGGCTGAGAAGGTGAGATCTGGGAGCAGCACGGTTTTGTTTAATGCTCTACTCACTCCTATTCTGCATTGCTTCATCCCATCATTTGAAGTCAAAGGAAAACTTTGCCTGGGGAGGTGATACATTGGTGTTTCTTGGGGCAGTTATGAGGCAGAGCAATGCCTCTAGGTTACTGTGGCAGCAATGGGCTGAGTCTTCCAAGGAACAGTTACTTTGTGTTCCTAGTTTCTTCCTCCTATATGGAGTTTGTGCAGTGGGACACACTCCTAAAATGTTTATCTAATTTAAAAAACACTTGAGAATAATTTCTCTCTCGTACATGTCATTATCTGTGTATAAACCTCTGCACCTTTAGCTTCCCCAAGTTGGGCAGAGTCTCAGCTCACCCCTGCACGAAGCAGGTTCCAGATCTGTCCTAAAGGGCTGTGGAGCTACAGGCTGGTGCTTTCATTTGCAGACTTGGGGATGGGCTAAAAACCCTGAGTTCAAGACTTTGGCCATTTATTCAAGGAAAGTCTTCATCAGTTACTTATTATCCAGAGAGAGCTCAGAAAAATTGTTATTCCAGTCCTCCTGACCTCTGATCAAGAGCATAAAAGGGAACTATCATTCATTTACAGCCAGTCCTCCCCAAAATTCACAAACTTGGTGTGTTACTTACCAAGAGGAGGGAGGTGTAAACATCAAAGGTTAATTATTCTCTTGTCAAGAACACTCTGTAGTCTTTAGACATGCCTGTCAATCTCACAAAACAGAGCTGAGGGGAGCCAACACTGAAGGCATGTTCCTATGACAAATTAATGAGACATGGCAGCTCACTGTGAAAAGATGATCCCTGTGATTCATGTGAGACTGTAACCTGGCTCTACAGCCAGTCTTAACATAGCCTTCAAACTGTAGTTCCATGAGGGATGTTTATCTCTCTATAAAGAAGCTCTTGAATGCAGCTGTCCTGGGATCAAGCGATCTTCCTCAAGGCCTTTGTATTCCCCTTTGCTGCTCACTTACATTCTGCAATTGCTCATCCCAACCATACTGAATTACTTTTCCCAGCCCTGCTAGTTAGTCAATTAAAATATCTTATTTCTGCCTATAAGCCTCTGTTGGCAATGACAGTCTTTGGTGACTTGTGTAGCTGTCTGAAATCCAAGGGACACAGCCATGATCCCTCTGCCATGTGCTGTTCTGATGATGTGTGTGCTGCTAGATGGCTGGTAGCTTGAAAATGCCTCATCTGCTGTCCTTTAGAGATGTGTTCAACTATTCCCCGGTTTATGTAATCACAAAGCAATTTTCTTCCATGGCAGAACATGCTCATTCATTCTAGTTTAACTATGCATTGAGCTATAAATAATGTCTATTGAATTTTTTTTTTTTTCCTACCTTTGAAATATTTTCTCCTGACCTCAGGTCCTGAAGGAGACTCCCAGCTTTAGCAGTGAAGTTACCATATTGACTCTCTCCTGCCAGGCAGCCATGAATGTGTCAATCCCATGTTGTCTGCTACTTCCCTTCTCTTCATTGTTTCTGCTTGGGCTGTGGCAAACATGAAACAAGCACTCAGTGATGCACAGCTGAGATCACTGAAGTGTCAGGAAAACTGATTAAACCAATGATTTGCTCTTTCTCCAGCTGCAGGGTAACTTTTCCTGCATTACCTCCCAATCACCTTTTCTTGGAAGAGACTTATTGTCTCTTCAAAGAGCAATAACCTGCACCATTGTCCAGATAGGTGTTCTGCTGTTTGGTGCCTCCTTTTTCTGCTGTTCATTCTAGCATTTTCCTGCTTTCACATGAGTAATTCTCACCATGTGCAATTGAGCCCTGACCTGACATCCTCATCATCCAGAAACAGTCCAGATCTGGAGCACAGAATGAGTTGGTGAGGTGAGAAGTCAATGTGTGTACTTAGAGCTGATGCTGCTGAGACCCACATCTAGGTCAGCACAGCACTGAAGTGGCCACTATTTTGGCAGCTGATTTTCTGTGGTGCAGGTAACTTTGGTGTAGGTTTGAATGGTGGTGCTCTTCTGGGAAGTGTTGTGATGGCAAGGGGCCTGGGCTGTTGCACAAGAGAGTTTGAAATCTTTGAGAGCTAATAACATTCTCAAATGTAAATAGTTTAGTGTGGTTGGGACGTGGGGGTTTTTTTTGTTGTTGTTTGGGGGTTTTTTTGTTTGGTTGTTTTTTTTTGTGTGTGTGTGTGGTTTTTTTATTTGTTTGGGTTTTTTTTGTGTGTGTGTTTTGTTTGTTTGTTTTTAATTATTACAATTTACTCTTTTTGTTGTACTTCTTACTGGTCATCCCCCATAAAAATATTCTGGGAGCACTTTGTACCATGTGGACCTTTAGCAAAGGTTGTAGGAAAACTCTAAGGCTGCTCTCTTGGGTCATGGAGAAGTATCATGTTCCTTCATTAATAAAAACTATCCATAGGATCAAGCATTACGTAAGTACTCCATACATAAAATAATTCAGGTTAGAAGAGCTCTTGAGGTCTCTGGCCCACTTCTACTTAAAGCAAAACCAAAATCAATGTCAGCTCAGGGTGCTTGAGGCCTTCCTTGTTCAGCTGGGGTTTCAACATCAATGAGGAAGGACATGCATGGCCTCTCTCTGACTCTTGTGCCACTGCTTGATCAACCTTGTGGCAAAGAACAATTCCTTATGTTTGATCAGAATTATCCTTTTGCTGTGTGGCTCTGAGAAGACTCTGTCTTCTCTATAACCCCATCAGGAAGCTGCAGATAGCAATGTCATCTCCTGTAGCCATATGTTCTCCAGGCTGAAGCCCAGCTCCTTCAGTTTACTCCAGCTGCCCTGTGCTCCAGCCCCTGACGAGCCTGGCAGCCTCTGCTGGACTCATTCCTATGTGTCAACATCTGTCCTTGCAGTGGGGCCAAGTACATTTAATTCATTGCATAAGTAATGTGAAACCATGTTAGCTTTCACCTGCAGGGTACAAAGTTCTGCATGTGATCGTATTAGTTCAGGAAAACATTCGCTGGCACTACCTGAATCAACCTCTTTTTAATAAGTTCATAAATACGTGGATATGATTAAAACATATCAATGTGAAAATATATCAGTGACTTTGCTTTATTGCTTAGTTCCAACAGTGCCTTCAGGCACTGGGTGAGAGGGAGATCTTCCACTTATTCTGTATTGGTTTCTCCAAGCACATGCCTCAGTACAAATAGTTACTGGCCACACTGCGGCCAAGAGAAAGACAAAGATGGAAATTGCAGTCTGAATTGTATTTAGCAGGCATTTTGGAGTGATTAGAGGCAATTTCATGAAAGAGCCACAACTAATTATTGTTATTTCCCACTTTTACAACAACTATTTGTTAATTAAATAATATGACAAAATGCAGGAATGTTTGGGAAAGTGTATTAAATAATTTGTCATTCATTTATTGGTGTATTACTTACACTGAGAAGTCATATATCCACTACAAAAATTTCCCAACATCAGTTTTGATTCCTTCAGAGAGTATGAAATTGATACTAGCAAAAATATGTAATGGGAAATGTAAAGCAAGCAATTCTTTGGTAAGTGGGAAAGGACATTGTATAATGGCCAAATCCTGCACTGGTGTCAGCCTGAAGACCTTCTGGTTCTCAGGACCATAACATGTGGTACCCTGAGATGTGGTATTGCCTTTTCTTACTTGCAGATCCCTGCCTTTGTGCTGGCTTCTGCACACATGAGGATTTTCAAATGGTCATTAGCCATAAACTGCATCTGACTTTGAGGATTGGAAGATCGTAATGAAGTGGATTACAGCATGAGATCAGTGGCAGGATTACAGACCAAATCCTCTTTCTAACTGTTCTCCAGGAGTAGCTAAGAACTGAGCAGCCTGTCCTACAGCATGAGCTTAGCCAGCTGTGGGTTTTTTCCACACTGTTATCAGAGGCAGGATATTCTGGAGCTGTCACCCTGGGTGGGGAGGCTGTGGACATTGGCTGGCTGTGGACATTGGCTGACTGGAGTCTGAAGCCTCGTGATGTCTGTGTGTCATTTTTGTCACATGCCTGGAAGGGAGTACCTGAGCAGCTCAGGGGAGACTGGTGTTCTCCAGTCAACACTTAACTGTCACATGCCTGAGTCTTTCTAGAATTTCTGTAGGTGAAAGAGTGAAGGAATGAATCTGTTGAACATCAGATGGGCATTTTGGTGGTCAGATGAAATTTAGGTTGCTTGGTGCCAGTAAGTGCCTGACCCAGTGGCTGAATGTGGCAGTTGCAATGGAAATTTTTTCTCTTGTATATAAAAGAACACACATCACCTTTTGTCAGGAAGGTGCTCTCCACCTATCAGGAGGGAGGTTGGTTTTGCCTAGAAGACAACACTGTCTGGGGCAGAGAGCAGGCTGGAGGAGCAGCATGCAGGCACCAAGAAAGAGACAACCTGTCTAAAGCTGCCAGGTCAGGGCTGGGGTAGTTGGTGAGGCTGATTTGCAGAGATCTTGCTGCCCAGCTGGAAAAGGCAGTAGCAAGTTCATATTTGACCCAGAAAGATGTACCTTCCTCCAGCTCTGCAGAGACTGTACATGTGAACTGATAAGGCAACAAGTGTGGCATGTGACAGAAGCCTCAGCATGTTCCTCTACACACTCAGGAAAATGTATCTGACTTCCAGAGATGCCATCCACAAGGCAAATTAGGGCAATACATCTTGAAAATGTGCCAATTCTGTCTAAAATGTTAATGTGTGCTCCCTGTAATTTATAGAAACAAGCCCAGCAGCATATTTATTTAAATGCTTCTCCCCATGAAGAAACACTTCTCTTTAAGATAAAAATGTAACATATATCCACACAGCCATGCTCCGGCCTTCATAATGTGCCAATGTCCAGGACAGGTGATTCTATGCACTATACCTTCTATACATTTCAGGATCAAAGTATACTCTTTAGACCACTGTGATGTATCAGACACTGAAGCAATTACTTGGGCTAACTTTCAATTATTTCATCTGACTTTCATTTCATTAATGGGTGGTGCCTTATTTGTTCAAGGGAACACCTGTAAAGCATCCTTTGCTCTGCACCCCCTATGGTGCTGAAGTCTATGACCATGACCAAAAAGCCCACAGGTACGCTTGCTATTTCAGACCCATGAAAGGGATTGTGGTGAGAAACCTGGGTTAAAGGCAGGACCCACTCCTGCAAAATTACAGCTATTAAACTAGTAGAGGTCCAGATCTCCTCTTAGGAAGGAGCAATTTGGAGATGGCACGAAGGCTGGAGGTGCAAGACAGAAGGGAAATTGGGAATGGCTCTATGTTTTTAAGTATAATTTTCTGAAATATCTGTAGGGGGAAAGGACCTACTGTACTTTCAAGCATAGTTGGGGTTATGTAAATAGGTTCCCAAACCTCCAGTGTCTTTTGTTCTTAAGATGGCCTGGCAGAACACTTTGAATTGGTCGGTGTGTTTAACTGTGACTGCGTCTGCAAATAAGTGCTCCCTGCTGATAAGGTTCAAGTGACATTTTTAGTGGCATTTGGCAGAATTTAACCTGCTTTCAAGTCCTCTACTGAGCTCTTCTATAGCCAGGCAGTGAAATTGTCAAGACATTTCTTTTATCAGACAAGTGCTAAATACCATTAGCTTCACAGGTTAGACAAAGTCCTGCCAGATTCATCTGACAAAGCTTAGCCAATTCTGCTGATGGCAAAGCCACACCTGACCCATGGTCATACTTAGTGGTGAATAGCTGGGAACGCAAGGGTGAAAAAACCCACTCAAAACCAGAAAGGAAAGCAGATGCTCCTAGCCTGATCTGCAAGCACGGTAGTACTGAATGCTCTGCTTAAGCTCCTTCCTGATGTGAGATGTTGCTCTGCAGAGACAAATGAAGGGCCTGCTGTTTACTTCCCCCAATATTTTGTGCTCCTCACATTCTACTAGAATCCTAAAAAGGCTTCTTTTGTCTAAAAGGCTGTTTGTTTGGTTTTGATCACCAAGAACATTGTCTCAAACTATTAACCAGATGTCCAGCCAAGATCAATTGCCTAGCAGATGCAGACCATTACCTGAAAGTCAAGACCTCAATAAATATTACCAGCCTCATTGTACTGGTGACAGATTCTGCTCGTTGTTTTATGTTACAGTTGAACAGTTTAGCCATTGCATTTGTATATATTTGTAGTCAGCTTCGGAGAGACCATCTCGTGAGCAGAGCAGGAGCAGGCAGCCTGTAGATTCAAGAAATACTTCCACCATGACCATGGCAGGTGTGTTTGTGCTCCTCTCCTTCGTGCTTTGCTGCTTCCCAGGTGAGTAACTCTCAAGGTGCCACAGAAGCTTCATGTCTGAGTCTTGGCTGTCTTTAAAAGGATAATATAGTGGCTTTAAAAAGATAAAATCTTCTTCTACAAACTACTAGGCTGCCTTGGTAATATTGGCATCACAGAGGATGCAAGAGCAGATTTCAGGACAGTCTTAAATCAATCACTGTTGTAGCTGTTTGTCTGTCATAAATACAAATAACTGCAAGTGGAGTTCTGTGCTGGAGATAGTGCTGTTACACCTCTTACACTGTTGTTTCAACAGTTGCACTGCTTACCCTTGTTGTTTTACAATTACAGCAAATGGATAAATACTTGAAACAAGGCTGTAACGAGGTGGTCAGACCTCCAGTAACTAGTCAGGAAAATATTGTAATGGTGCAAACAAGTTCTTTGCAGCCTGGCAACTTTCCTGCAATACTTTTGCTGCTAATGGAGAAAAAAAAAGAGATGAAAACAAGCAGGAGTCTGATGTTCTCACTGCATATTTACATCTCACGAAACTACGAAGTCAAAGACATTTTTTTTTTCACACTCATCTTCTTTAAAATGCATATTCCTGACAACAGATGCCGTATGTATTTGCTTATCCTGTAGGTGACTATTTGCATTTGCATTTATCTGTATTGACTCGTTTCTGTTCAGATACGTAAGAGAGTCCTTTAGGGTCAAAACGGATATGTAAAAAGATAAGGAAGGAAAAGCTATTCTATTTTCAATTAAAAGAACAAAGCTATTCAAAAACATGTTTCATCATAGCCAGCAATACGTAAAGCTATTATACTTATCAACATAGAAAAAAAAATCCTACATAGTTTATTTAGTTCAGGAAACCAGTCACCGGAAATCACACAGTTTGGTCCTGAGTATAGGAATTTTACATCCAGATTTCTAGCTTTAACAGCAGACTTATCGTATTGTCTTTGTTTAACACTTTCTGCCTCTCTTTTCCTTTCCAGATGCTGCGTTTGGGGTTGAGGTGAGTGGAAGATTTCTTTTTGTCGCTTCTCTCAGGTCTGTTGTCTAGTAAAGACATAACCAAAGGAATAGGAAGACCCTCAGCTTGGCTGAAAAACAGCTTGGCTGTTTTTCATCCAGCATGAAATTACTGTCATTGTGATCAGATTCTGCAGTGTAAAACATTAAATTACGCTATTCTTAGCTCTGCATCTATGCTATATAGTAATAACATAGTAATAGCAATGACACAACATTTTTGGATTAATTCATTTTTCACCAACTTTAAACAGGTTTATGCTTTAAACTGGTCATGTATGACCAGCTCTAATTGATAGCAATAGTCTGTGATATCAGAACCTACCTGAAGGCAGCTTACTGGAAGAATAAAATACTATGGCACACTCCAGCTTCCACACAGCAAGTAATCAGTTTTACTCCTCCAAAAAAACATATGTTGAGAATGAAAAAGTAATAACAGAAGTGCACAGAAATATAAGAATGGGGGAACAATGGATAGCCGTTATAAAATGATGCCAAGTGAGCATGAGGGACTAGCACTGATTTATCCCATCTGGGGGGCTGCATGGCTACAGGCCTCTCATCCTCTTCTCCTACTGTGTGAGGTCTCTGCAGGAAGGATTCACTTGTTACCAGATTGACCCACCAGCACAAGTTTGTGCCATGGCAATGAAAAACCTGCTGCCAGTTGTATCTGGTCACTGTCTCGTACAAAATGAGAGTTGTGAATGTAAAAATCTCTTCTCCCCCCTGCTATTGTGTGTTGCTTTGGCAGGTGGACTGCAGTAAATATCCCAACACTACGAATGATGAAGGCAAAGAAGTGTTGGTCTGCACCGAGATCCTTGGCCCCATCTGTGGTACTGATAGAGTCACCTACAGCAATGAGTGCCTGCTCTGTGCTTACAACATGTATGTACTGATAGATATCAGGCAGCAATACTTGGGACTCCTGGAAGCTCCACTTTTCAAAAGTGATCTGTCATATGTCACTGGTGTCCATTCATTCAAAATAAGTTTAGGTATCATTGCGTGGCACTCTGTTGTCTAGACGTTGGTTTAGTCCCCGAGTCTCTCCAAGGTGTAATTTATTTGCTGGTGTAATTTATTCAGATTTTCTTCTCCAGCTCAAGGATCAGTCAGATGACAGGCCCTAGGATACATCTCATCACAGCAAAGCAGAGCAAAAAGATGGGAGAGGTGCTCTGCTCTGAAATGCCCAAAATGCTCCTAAAGCTCCCAGGGTCTTTACATACCTGCCAGCCACTCAGTGCTAGCTGGTCAGGGATGATGGCACTATCTTCTCTCTCTCTCTGTATATATATATATATGCCTGACTGATAATCAGCTTTCCCTTGTATTAGTTACATATTTCCAGCACCTAGGATGTAGCGAGATGTCTTTGCTGAACTTCCTAATGTCTGTGTTTCTCTCTCCAGAGAATATGGAACCAATGTCAGCAAAGAGCATGATGGAGAATGCAAGGAAGCTGTCCCTGTAAGTGAAACCAAGGGCAAAAAAAGGGGTAGTTTCTGTTTTTAAGTGGCCAAAGCTGCCTGTTGACTCACCCAAGACATAATTCAAACACTAAATAAGAGGACATATGAGATGTCAGAACTTCACAGCGGTCATCTGCAAGAGAACTGTCATCACAGCGACACAGCATTTTTCCTGCTCCGGTGGTGTCCTAGGTGGCCAAAGAGACACACTTGCCAGATCTACTTGCTTTCTGTATGAGAGCCTTCACCAGTGCTTTGTTGTATGTTCCCTCAACAGGTGGACTGCAGTAGATATCCCAACACAACAAATGAGGAAGGCAAAGTGGCGTTGCTCTGCAACAAAGATCTTGACCGCATCTGTGGTACTGATGGGATCACCTATGACAATGAGTGCTGGCTGTGTGCCCATAACATGTGAGTACTTCATGTGTGAAACTGCTCCTGTGGGTCACAACAAATGCTTAGAACTCTTGGCAGCTGCTCTTCTGAATATCAGGACTCTACCAAGGCCTTTTCTGTGAGGCACTTGGACTTTGATCCTCCTCTTTCCCTGATAAGTAGACCCTGTTTTCCTTTGTGATTAGAAGAAAAATTGTGCCTTTGATCTAGGAAAAGAAGTAGAGGGCTGGGTAGGGATCTAACACAGGACAGAATCCTTCCCTTAACTAACTTTAAAGGGTTTGTGTGACAGATGTTGCCTTGAAGAGGACAGCAAGTAACTTAAGGTGCCTCTACATTGTCATACAACCTAGCTCCTCATTCACCCTAACACCCTGGACCCTCCCTTGTCCTTCACATCATGCTATAAGTAACATTCTGTCAGGCTGACACCACCTGAGCTGGTATCTAGAGCTATAAGGACACAACCTAAGCTGGACATCTCCTGTAGCCTGTATATTGTACCTGAAGCTGATCAGCATTGCTGGGATGTGGGGGCAGGTTGCTCCCAGAGCTCCCTAATGCAGGTCATTTCCCTTCCCAGAGAGTCTGGAACCAGTGTCGACAGGAAGCATGATGGTGAATGTAAGAAGGAAATTGCTACAGTAAGTGAACTGCGTCATGAGGAACCGGGTTTCAGTCCCACTATTGTCAGGGGAAGGAGGAAGAAGAAAAAGAAGGTGACTGCATAAGAAGGGATCAGTAAAAGAGTAGTAGCAGAACTAATCCATCAGGGCAGAACTGAGAATAAGAACAGAGGGTGGCTTTTGGGGTCAGACCAATGATCCATGGAGCCCATGATGGCTCTACGCAGAGCCTGATCTTAGCAGGGGTTTAAGGATTGGGTAGAGGGAGTAAGACTAAAGTGAGTATGTATGGGACTTGTTTTCCAACCTTCAGCTATTTTCAGGTGATGGGTCTCAGCTAGGTGTGATTTCTGTGTAGTCTGTAAGCCTCGATAGATTTTTCCGTCCTGAAATTCCTCAACCTCTTCGTGGACCCATATACACTTTTTGCACTATGATACTTCTTAGCAAGTGTAGCACCCACTGCAGAAAGAAACAAAATCCCACAGTATTCTAGCAAAGTGCTGCTCTTCCCGTTTTAAGACTATGGGAGAGATACCAGACCCTTAAACAGGCGTTGGCACCTACGCTTCTCCAGACACCAGTGTTTTTCTATTTAATTTCCTGGCTAGATTTGGAACATGGTGCAGTGTGATCACAGGCATGGCATATTCACATAGTTAACTGCTGCTGCTTAGATATACTGCGGTCAGGTTATGATATACATCTCTTCAAACAGGAAATTATGATCTATTTTTATATTATTAAATTCTTCTGGCATAGGAGAGACTGACATCTAGGTTTATATCAGATTAGGCAAGGAAGTTAATTACTTTTAGTTAGATTGTTATCATTAGCACTGCAGCTTTAGGTAGGGGCTCAAGCCCTTCTGCTATTGACTCCTTCACATCTTTTACATAGTTTTTTTTTTTTTTTTTAGCAGGTTGACTGCAGTGACCACCCTAAGCCTGCCTGCACTCTTGAATACAGGCCTCTCTGTGGCTCAGACAGCAAAACATACAGCAATAAGTGTGACTTCTGCAATGCTGTCATGTATGTACAATCATGGATCACATTTGTGTTATCAGCTCCCTCCCACAAGCAAAAGTTTGTCGGTACTGCTTTCCTTGTTTGCTGACCAGTGTTGCATTATGGATTTGGGGCAGGAGAGAATACCAGCCATCATGCCAACTAATCTTTTTTTGTTTTACATTAGAGCATACAACGAGCTAGGTCTGGTGCATTAGTGTGAGTGGCTTGAAGACCATTAACTTTAATGGAATTTTTCTTGCCCGTTGCAAAGAAAATTAAATTTGATGTTTCATTATAGTTTCCCAAAAAATATTTTCAGTTTTAAGAACAGGCTAAATCATTTCCTCATCTCTTAATAATCAAATAGCTAATGGGACTCTGAGTCTGCAAGTTCTTTGGCTCTGGGGCTGAATCCTATGTGACGCCTACTCTGGGAGCCAAGCAAAAGGACAGAGCAGGCAGGACTCTGTGTCTAATCCATTCTTTCCTCTCCTTGCTTTCAGGGACAGCAATGGGACTCTCACTTTAAGTCATTTTGGAAAATGCTGAATATAAGTGCTGAGAGAATTCAACACAGCATCCCCATTGGCAAATCCCAGCTAAAGATCTCACCTCAGTTCATCTTGCCCTCTGGGGAACTCAGCTCACTCCCGATTTTCTTTCTCAATAAACTGCATCAGCAACATTTCTTTGTCTTGTTTCATGTGTTGTCTCATGAAACATTTTCTTCTGATTTTTTGAATGATGATGCCAGGCTGAATAGGTTATGTGCTCATAGCTCTGGGGTATAACAAGAACAACATCCTCCTCCCTTCCCTCTCATAAAAGGAAGAAAATTAAATACAGATGCATAAACCTTAGAGCTGTGTGTCTGCACATAACGGATAGTCAGCCCACATTAATGTTTAGACCCTTTTAGATATTTGATGTTGTAAAGGGCTGAAATGCCACTCTGAAGCAATGACACCAGCTGATCTCTCCTAAGGCATTTCTGGTGCACTTTCCCAGTGCAGGCCTGATCTGTAAAACCTGTGCAGACTGTGGTGGTGTCTGCTCCAAGAGCTGGTCCCCGGTGGCCTGAGCACAGTCCTCACCTGAAGCATAGCACTCTGCAAAAGCAGTCTGTTAGCAGAGCCCATATTTTTCAGATGCAAGTGGGGCCCTGCCTGTTTGTCCAGGTCCTCCACATGACTTATTTCGAGGTTTTTCTCAAAATCATCCTTGAACAACCTCCAGTTGTTTTAAGATACATGCCCTCCTAGAGATGGCTCCTGCTCCTCCATACTTCTCCTTTCTCTTAGTATTTAATAACATAATACTTTTTGCCAGTCCACAGTATATTTCATCTGTTTCACAATCCAAGGACAAAATATTTTTCTGGTTTTTGGGAGCTTGACCTGTCATTGGTGTATTGTCCTTGAAATTTATTTTGCTTTTGTCCTCTGTTGGAGTAGTGAATTTCTGTTTTTTTGATTCACACAAGAGAAACATAAATAAATTGGGCATATTCCTTATAAAAAGTAATATGTCCAATATGCATTTCATCTGGGAGCCAAAGGGAGGGGAGTGCTTCTTTTCCTTGATGGAATGAGGTCGTTCAAAAAAAGCAATGCTTTGGTGATAAGACAGAGGATTTATGTTGATATGGGCAGATGGATGAAGCAGCAATTTCCAGACTGGGTTCAACTTTTCTAGGATCCAGGCTAGGGTCTCACATCATTCTGTCATCATCAGACAATCAGTCCATTACTGCAGATCTAACCCACAATGCTAACAGCCTTAGGGGGAAATAACAATTGTAAATTCTTTATGCATGCCTGTAAAAGTTGCTCCAGCTCTTGTCCAGTACAAGGACTCCCTTCGGTGTCTGTGATGACCTCTTGCTTGCCTTCCTAGTTCACTGCTTTCCTGGTTCTGCCATAACTTAATGATGCTTTATGGGGATGAAGCATGAGAATAAAAGTAGACTTTCCACTCTGGGAGTGGTTCATTCAACATCTTGCTTGTGAAAAATCACTGCACATAAGTAGGCACTGATAGGTGTGCACAGAGAAAACCTGACAGTGGCTGCTGCTTAGGTCTTCACAGTTGCTCTTTTGCCTGCAGTAATGTTCTATGGTCCTTCAGAAGGAATCTGTCACATATTTCACTTGAAATAATGAGACAAAGGGTGTACCTAACATATCTAAACTTGTGTGCCTCCGCTTGATGAAGAAGCATTCTTCCTGGCTTACTGCATGGCTTATCTCTGTCAAGATTGCCACCCCAACAAAACACCAGTTTCTTCAAAACAAGGGTGGGTTAGCCCAATATCAAAAGCATATGCACACACTCAAGCATATGCATGTAGATATAAGCGTGGTTACCACCTGAGGGCAGAATTAAAGCTACATTTGCTGAGAAGAACCCAGGCTCTGCCATACACAGATGCTTCAGTCACCATGAACACAGCAGGTGTGCTGCTGCTGTTTGCTCTAGCCCTTTACTGCATCCCAGGTGAGTAGCTTTACTGCCTTCTGCTCTGCCTTTGAGTAAGTTCTGGCTGTCTTTAAAACCACAAAAACATCCTCAGTCTGGAAAGAGCCTCATTCTACAAGGACTTATTTACTCCTAGAAAGATAGTGTTGAAAAGACTTGACATCAAAGACTATCACTTATGGGGTAATATTTTAGCAACAGAACTGAGTGGGTAAGAACAACTGTGGGAACAGCTCTACTCTCAGTGCTAGTTTATGCATAATGAAAGAAGTGACATGTACGTGGTACAACCCAGAGACTCAGACATCCAGTATTTAACCTCTGAAATGTTGCAGAAACACAAATTATTTTACCGAATGGAAGCGAACATTTCTTGTAGTCATCCTGAACAGAGATGCAGTTTGAGAGCCTGAACAATCGTAGAAGCTTTATAAAAGTTACATCTCACTAAATACTCCTCTTATTTAAGAGCTATTGTGGCAATGCATATAAGATGCTACCTCTGTGTACTTTATCACCCAGCTTTATGACCCTGTTTGCCTCAATAACTTGCTTAGTTTTGTGTACATGTCCTGCTTCATCCTTTGAACCACAGAAATTGCATTTTTCTTTTGTTTTGTACAGCCTTCTCTATCTTGGCTGTAAACCTCATTAAAAAATGTATATCACAGAATCAATGTTGTAAACATACAGTATGGTATTAAATTTTGCCTGAAATTCTATTTCTCTAAGCAGCTATTTGCTAACAAACACCGAATAGAAAATTGCATATTCTAGGCATGCATCTACAGTTTTTAAAATTTAAATAGAACCCATTAATTGCATTTGTATCATATTTCCTTTCCTTCTGTTTTTTTTTTTTTTTTTTTTTTTTTTTCCCCAGACACTGATGCACTGCAGGTAAGGGACAGATCTTTCTATTTTTGACCATTTCTTTCCTTAAAGCAGTTTCCATATAAATCCCTACTAATCACATTGTCATTGAGCATTTGAAAATCCTGAGTCACCCAGCTGTCTGAACACTATTTGCCACAGATATTATTGGGTGAAATTGCCATTTTCATCTGATGATGGTTTCAACAAGTAGTACAGTATTTGGTTTGTGTTCAACTTAGTGTCAATGTTGCTGCAGCAGCATTTACACTGGTTACGTGGGCTCTACATCACTGGAGGCAATGTACCATCATACTCATGCCCTGTCCCTGGGCTTTTTCTTAGCATCTGTTGCTGGCCAGTACTGGAAGGGGAGGGCTTAGGGTGTGTGGGGGGTTTCCTAATGTCACTTACTTTATGTATCTGTTGTTGAGAGGTTTTTTTGTGAAAATACATTGCAGCTACCCACAGGACTACTGCAGTAACTACCTGGTACACAGTGTTGCCTGTACTATGGAATACATCCCACACTGGTGGTCCAATGGCATAGCATATTCCAATAAATGTTTATTCTGTAATGCATTTCTGTATGTATGAAGATAAGTCTATTCACCAACTAAAGTAGCTTAAACCAACTAACCATTCTTGAAGACTGGTTAGAGAAATAATGTTATTTTATTTTGTGTTTGCCCGTTCTCTTACTAACAAGGGTCAGTTTTTTACTGGGATAATTTGCCAGTAATTATTTTCTTTCAGGTTAGTAGAGATCTTCATTTTCCTGTTAAGTAATTGTTGAAGCACTTTCTTCTGGCAAACAAAGTCTATTTCCTACAGACTATTTGTTCTTCCTTTAAATTAAGTCTTTATCTTGGCTTTGAACGTTAGTAATAAAATGAAATAGCTGGAATAGTGTTCAAATAGTGTTCAGAAGTTTTCTCTTTTGGTTAAGTTCCTCTATGAGATATTCTTCACCAAAGGGAGAGACAAGCAGTAAAAGCCCAGATGTTCTCTCTCTGAGGTACAGATTTCTTTCTCTGCAGGAAAAGCCATCGAACTCTTCGCTTGAGCTATCTTGGAATGTGTTAATTTCTCAACAGGCTTCAGCTCAGAAAGAGGAATCCTCCCTGGTGATGTTCCCTGTGGCAGATACTCCCTTAAAGCCTTGTCCAGAACCTTGAAAGCTCCTGATGAATCTTGAAACCTCTACTTAATAAAAATAAAAATAAACACCCCCCCCAGCATTTATGTCTTGCATTAATAATATGTCTCGTTCTGATTTTACGTAAGATGTTGCATGATTACATCACTGCAACACTCCTGGGGTGCAGGTATAAACAATCAGATTACAGGGAGAGGGAATAGATTGCTCTGATCTACAAAGAAATCAACCCCCACTGCAAAGGCCGTGGGTAGATCTTGAAAGCATCTGCCTTCATCTAGCTTTCTAAAAGAATACCAGGGCTGGAGATGCATCTTGGTGTAATGATCCAATCGATTTATTCTGCTGAGGGCGTTCTGGAGAGACCCTGTGCTTGACTGAGAACTGTCTGCATCCCTAATGCTGCCACCACATACCTGCTGTCTCACGCCTGCATTACTCTATGGTAAGTACTCATGACTTTGGCAGCATGTGAAGGACATGAAGCAAACCTGAACATACACAGAATTAGAGATAGTCCCAAGACTGTTACACCTGGGAGTGTTTTGTGACTGCTCTGCAAAACCTATGGAGGTACAGAGGGTCTTACTGGGAAAGGGAGCTGCTCATCCCTGTTTCAGTTTCCAGGGCTAGCCCAAATTTCTTATGCCCACAAGAAAAGTGGTGAAGAAGAGCAGTTTCCAGGTGAATCTCTTCCCCTTGCAAGCAGGACTGGAAACACACCTTTAGGTGAGAGAAGCCCTTTTGCAATCCACTCTGCTTCCGAAAGCAACAGGACAGGATGTTCATCCTGGAGAAGAAATGGCGCTGGGGACATCTAATAGCCACCTTCCAGTACCTGAAGGGAGCTTACAAAAAGACTGGAGAGGGCCTGTTTACAAAGGCCTGGAGTGAAAGGACAATGGGTAATGGTTTTAAATTAGAAAGGAGTGGATTTAGATTAGAAATAAGGAGGAAGTTCTTTGCCACGAGAGTGGTGGAACACTGGAACAGGTTGCCCAGGGAGGTGGTTGAGGCCCCATCCCTGGACACATTCAAGGTGGGTCTTGATGGAGCTCTGAGAAACCTGCTCTAGTTGAGGATATCCCTGCTCTCAGCAGGAGGGTTGGACTAGATGACCTCTAGAGGTCCCTTTGAATCCAGATACTGTCTGTCTATGTTCATGTTTGCAACATTCATCGCTGCAGGGTATTGTAGAAAACCAGTGGGCAATCAGTCCTAACAGACCTGGTGTTCAGAGGACTTCTAGCAATCACTACCACAGCCGTTTCTTCATCTCATCCACCACTTAGCTGCTTCTTGTAGGTAATTACGTCAACTGTCACATGTAGAGGATCCTCTGAGATTCTTCAGCCTCTGGAAACCTCAGCTGAAGAAAGCAAGGGCTCAGAGTCACAGCATTAATTTATTATTCATTAACAACAGAGTGCTGGCAGTGTGGCATGCTGCACAGGCAGTAGTCTCACAGTCAAATAGTTAATGATCTTAAGTGACTATGTGTCACTTGCCAGAGACTGGAGAGAGCAGCTCTCTGAAGGGAGACAATTTATTTCCCAAAGACATGACTCTCTGCAACCATTTAGTGCCACGTCCCTTCCTGGAGCTGTAATGTCCCTCCTGTGAGAGGGAGGTCTGGATGGAGAAAGGTATTTCAGTGTCAGGTGCAATTTCTTAGGACCAAGATGAATTGAGGGTCTGGGAAGTACTGCTGGGGGTGAGGGGTTCAGGGGTTTAATGTTCCTTCTTGTCCACTGAGTGAGGGAGCTGGTAGTAAGAGAATACCAGTCCCAGCACTTATTTTCTTTCTTGGGGAGCATCAGAGAGGATGAAGACGGCCTCCAGGAGTCATCATGTCTTGGAGACAAGTGGAACTCCCAATCACACTCAAGATCCCAATGGTGCTCAGAGGGCATTTTCCAGAGGCTGTTTCTACTAAATCCACAAGGATTTAGGAAAATCCACCAGGCAACTGAGGGGAAACTGTGAGTAGAAATGGATGGGAAGAAGTCCTCCACCCTGATACAGAGTATTCATTAGAGTAACCAAGGGCAGAGCAGGACCCAGAAGCACCCCAGATCCCCTGCTCCATGTGGGGCAGCTGCTTAGGAAGGAAAGGAAGATCTTTTTTATGGGCACCTCACTGGAAACAATTTTTTTGTTACTGTTCAATAAAATCCTGCCACAACAACACAAAAGCCTCTCACCATTACTAATCTAACTCTCCCTCCAGGAAATTCAAGGGAGGAAACATTGTCTGCCTGCTGAGGTATATTACGGTACAGTTCTTTAAGCAGTACCTCAGCACTTTATGTCATTATCTGATGTTTGTGAATTTAGGAAATGCCTTTCAATTACCCCAGAACCTGATTAACACATTGCATATACTTATTTTGTTCTGCTCTATTTTATAGCAATGCTTCTGTTTTAGTGTATTCTTCTACTTGTTGCTGGCCAAAATATACCTCAGGCCAGTCTAGACCTTTCTGTTAATGCAGTTTCTTTCTGAGGTTTCATTCAACATAAATGGTTTGTTACTATGTTCCTTCTTGATGTGGAGAAAAAAAAAATGTTTAGAAAGAAAATTACTTGGAGACGTCGTTTGGGGGGCTGGCTGTGTCAGAGCTATTGCAGCAAGGCAAAGCTGAGATTCACTGAGGGATTGCAATGTGCAAGGGATGGATTCTCAGCCTTTTGCTGTTAGTACGCAGCTCCCAGACAGTCAAATTATTCCAGACACCCTTGCCTGTGATATCATCTATGCCTAAAAGGCTGGAGATATGCAGGCAGCAATCAGATAGCTGAATTACAAGGAGAAATATTATATGAGTGCGGCTTAGAGCAGGGGCTTTGCTTGCAGTAAATTGAATTCAGGTTCTAGTAGAAGATCCAGTCCTGCCCCCGTGTGCAGAGGTCTGGGAACAGCAGCCTGGTTTGGGGAGCTCTTGCAGTGTGGCCACATCTCTGGTCAACGACTAAGAAATGCAGTTTGCATGTGTCTCTGCAGCATCAGGGACTGGAGCACAGTACCACTTTAGTCTTGACTAAGGTGTGGTGTGTGATAGCAGGATACAGGAGCGAGGACAATGATACTGTTGTTGGAATAACAACTCACACTCTTGCATGCATACATCCACTTTTTTATTAAAAAAAAAAAAATTATAAGTATCATTTCTCATTGTAGCCAAATGAAACCTATGACAAGTTTTAAACTAAAGCAAGGACTATAAATGAGGAATGTATTAGGTCATTATAGATTATGGACTTGCTTGAGATAGGGGGTCTCCAGATCAGAGGAAAAGATTGCCAGGAAAATACCACTGTTATGGGAAGAAATAACAGTGGATTAGACACTGGGTGGAATTTCCACTGTTACTGGAAATTTACCTTAAGATCACATCATATGACTACCAATGTTTATCCCATTCATGTGCCCATAAACTTCTTGAATGTTTGCCCTCTAGGAACTTAAAATATCAGGAAGAGCTTTATTTAAACTTTGGTGTGCATTTTATATTTGTAGAAACTTTAAAATAATCCTATGCTCAATCCTCTACTTTCCTGAGCCCACCATTATGATACTCTTGAACATCACAGCGGGGTTTGGTAGGTGAGTTCATTTTGCCCTTCTCATTTGCAACATGTACATTTTCCAAAGCTCACTCATCCATAAATGGAGATGGCTGGTTTTACTTCTAATACCTGTTTTCAACCCATCTGCTGCCCTGCAATTACTTCTGTCCCATTCCCTCTGTTTTCTATTAATGGAGCAGCTTTTGCAATCCCATGTCACACCTAGCCCAAGAGCTCTTGCTGCCCTGCCCTGACTGCTACCAATTGTCTCCCGTCCTTTCTCATAGAAGACCCTGTAGTAGGACTCTTTCCTTGCTTCTCTTTTTTCTCCCTGCTGCCCTGTGAAGCAGCAGGGATTATGTGAGGAAAAAGACTGCTTTTGGAGTAATCGTGTCTGGCTACTTAGACCCTCAGAAGCAGCACATGGATCAGAGGGGGATGTCCCCAGAGGATCTAGTTAATCAAAGGGTAGGTGATAGCCAAACCTGAGAATGATGCTGCTCCCTGGCAGATACCCTGCCGTTCCCAACAGCTCCTGACCCACCAGTGTGATTTCATCCTGGCAGGAGAGATAACCTGAGAAGCAGCACAGTTTCTATCAACTGGGGATCTCAGATCTGGAGCTGGATATGGAGAGCCATGGGTCACAGGGCTGAAGAGGAGACCGACTGCATTCCTCTAGCCTCACTAACCACTGCAGAGCCAGCAAGTGCCATCTCCACCAGCAGTTGGCGCAAGTTCTGAAGCCTTATTTCAGGCTTTGGTATTCTTGGCCCTGGAGAATAACCCATATTAATGCTTCTGTGATAACTGCTTCCCTTCCAAATTTGCTCACAATCAGTTCAAGGAATTTGAAAGTCACGTCACTCAGGATGCTAAGAATACAACTAAAACAGCTTTCAAAGGAACCCTTCAACTTCTGATATTTGTGAATGAGATCCAAATAGCATTACTCATTTATTTTTCAGGAAAATGAATTCATTGATATGAACAGGCCAAATCCTGCACGCTCTATTCTGTGACTACAGTTCCCTTACACTTTGTGCTACATTTTTATGATTTATCTGCCCATGCAAAGACTTGAACATCTCCCAGGATAATAAGAAAAACAATTTTGATTTTCTATTTGAAACTTGGGCTGTCTTTAAGCCACATGTATGAATCAAGCTTCTTCTAAAGAACAAACATGTTCCATCCCTCACTTCTTTCTCCCACTACCTTAAATCAAAACCGTATTATTTTATGCAATATTCCTTATTTGTTTTTCCATACACTTGCAGTAGAGTTGAACCACTTAACAGAACCTAGCACATTCTTCATTTATCTTCCCTAAAATAAGACTTTCATCTGACACTCTAAATTTAATGCCCTGTGATAGAGGGGGAAGCCTAAGGACTCACTTCTGTTTGCAGCTGCTGAAAATTTTTCTTGAATGCCTTTGCTATTAAGAAGCCCATTTCACCTTCAGAGAATACCACTCACTTGCCATTAAGAGGATACATTATCCCAGTCCAGATTTAAGACTAATTATTCTCAGCATTTCTTAATCAGGCTCATGTTCATTGCCAATAGAATAACAGCACATGATCCTACACAGAAATGTCTTATAAAGTTCTGAAATTTTAGGTTATGCTTTCTTGTTGTGATGGTGATTTCCTTCCTGTTGGTGAGAAATCCAGTGTACCAGGAAATTACAGGAAAGAGTGTGGACAGATTAATTGAGTTCTCAAAATCTTTAAAGTACCCTGATGCCTGCCAAACATGAGATTTTTTATGTCTGTAAAAGCTTAGAGTGTCCTATGTTGCTGTCTCCCCCACTTTGGTGTACCATGCAAATCTCCTGGAGCTCAAATAATGTCTAGTGTATGGAATATGGTGTGCACAAGTTCAAACACTTCCAACAAATGGACTTTTTTTGCTTTACCAACTTCCATACATAATTTCACAACATCTACTATTGAGACAGTGCTCTTGTTTGGAAAGTACAAATCACTCATTGTTAACAAGCTGGGTGTAGCTCACATTTTTGTTTAATTCTTCTGGCCTTCTCTCTAACAAACAAGTGTTCTTTAGAACTCAGCTCAATAATCAATACAATTTTCCTAGTTTACAGAGCAAATAATTACTTTCTGTGATGACTTCACAAGGTCGGGGAAATGTGTATATATAATGCGGAGATAGAAGTCTGAGAACCATCGACTGAACTCAGCAGCAACAGATTTACAAGTAACCAACTATACAACCACCTCTGCTATGAAGACAACAGGGAGCATTGCCCTTCTTGGGCTGGTGCTTCTCAGCTGCCTTTCTGGTAAGGTGTTTCTTTTTTTGTTACAGTCTGTGCTAGTATCTCTAGTCCTCCTGAACCTTTGCCTATATATATATATATCCTAAAGGAAAGTTCAGCCTTTTGGCAATGTGATGATTTAGTAATATGTGGGCTCTCTTTTAATGAACTTTATCCTTGTGTAGATAAATATGATAAATAGGTAGGATATACTTGTCTGATTTAAGCTTATTAGCCTTAGTGGGGATAATAGTGTTGCAAAAGGAGAGAAGTTTATGTCTTATTTCTTCTTTAGTGAGACAAAATTTCTGGTTTCACAAATAATTGACTTTTTAAGTATATAGCTTCTTGTTTACTTGGAGTAGATAAAAGAAGTGGAAAACCAATCACTTCGCAGTAATGAGAAAGTGTATTGGGTTACTCTGTTGGGAAATTGATGATTCTAAAGGAATTTTAGTCAAGGACATTGTATGATTTTTATGTTTTATAATCTCTGTTTTTATTGTAGATACCGTTACTGCTCGATGGGTGAGTAGTAGATCTTCTTTGTCATTTAGTCTTGCTTTCTAAGTTTAGATGAATAATTCATACTCTGTACCCCAGGGAAGGTTTGAGGGAGAAAAAAAGGAAAGTGAGTAAGGAATGAAGAAGTAATGGTACCCCATAGTACTATACCACTTCTTTCCCCCAAAATAATAATTAAAAAATCTTTATCAGAGGAAGATAATTTACCATGTTGATGTTAAAAAAAGACAGCAATAAATAATGTAGAGTGAGAGCACAGCACTGAGTGCCAGCGGAAAATCTATACAACTATTGAATAACTGCCTAAATATTCTCACTGTCTTGATTCCCCAAGGAATGACCATTTTTACCTGTAATTCTTGCCAAAAGTACTAAAAGTCTTAATAGCAGGAAGGTACCTTTGTATGCTATAAGAAACATGGTGTACTTTGTTCATGCTCCTCTTCACCATGGAGGAACAATAGAGAAAAAAATGACCAACAGTAGTCTTCCAACTCAGTTAAAACATGATTAACACATGCACACTCTTCTCTTAACTTGGAGAAATGACAAGTCCTCTTTAACAGGCTGCCTGCACCAAATACCCATTGAGTGGAGGATTACTAGTTGCCTGTCCCCGCAACTATGAACCTGTCTGCGGGACTGATGGGGTGACCTACCCCAATGAGTGCACCCTCTGCAAAGAATTATTGTGAGTATAAGGTGTCCTGATTACTTACAATGCCAGTTGAAGCAGCAGACAAAAGTCTCTCGGATTGTGACTAATTGAGGGGCGGACTCAATTTTTCATAAGTTTCTGTCTTCCCTAATGCCCATGACCTTCCATGTCCAAGCTCCTGAATATGCTTAACTGTTGGGGCTTTACAAGTGGAGAGACTTAATGAGTGAGCTGACTACATGGTATGAACAGATGAATCCTTCCTTTCCTTCTCTCCCTCTAGCCGTAACCGAGCCATTGACAAGAAGCACGATGGAAGATGTGTTAAGGTATGTCCTGAGATTGTTTCCTTCTCCTGCTGCACTGAGCAGTGGTGGATGAAAAGATGGCAGAGAGCTAGACAGAAGCCTTGTCTTGGATTAATTCTGTATTGAAACTGCACAATTTCACTGTCAGAAATTGAATGAAAATTAATTTTAGATTTACAAGAATTGTTGTAAAATTTTGTTTGAACAGTTATAATCAGAGAGTTTTAAAATGTTATCTTGTGTATAACACCAAACTTAAGAATGGAAACTTTTGATTTCAATAATTCTTCAATGTTATCCAAAGACTTCTCTTTAGACTTAGACATAAAGGCTTGTTGAAGCTAAGAAATTCCCAAAGGATGTTTGAATTTTGAATAAATCAAAATTTTGTAGCACAAAAAATGATTCTATCAGAACATTTATCATAATGTTTGTTTACTAATATATGGAGCTGCTGTGGAGTGGAGAAGTATCTCTGTTTCTAGTTTAGAGAGAGAAAGTGAAGAAACACTCTGGTTGTGCAATTTAACATAATACAGTGAATTCCATTTATTGCACTCAGAGTAACTGCAAAAACACTGAGGTGAGCATAAACTCCGTTTTCTAGTGGCATTGACATTTTGTGGCATTTTAATATGGCATTTTAGGTAAAGATCCTTCTGGGTGGCATTCATGGTGAAAATCCCAAAGACAATAGGGATGAAGCCCATCCTAAAAAAACGAGGTCATGCTCTACCCATGTGCAGGATTTCAACTGCGTGTGCTCCTTCAACTCCACCATGCTGGGTCTGGAAGCTCCTCTCCCCTTGCAGCTCTGGGGAGAGGGGAAGATGTCTCTTGCACCATGCTCCATTACACAGGACTGATGCAAAGGGAAGCAGGGATTAAAATTTTATTCTGTGACTGTTTCAGATCGACTGTAGTGGCCACTTTAAATCAAGCAGTGGTCAGGCAGTCCCCTGCACCATGGAGTACATGCCCATCTGCGGCACCAATGGGGTTACCTACTCAAACAAGTGCAACTTCTGTAATGCTGTGGCGTAAGTGAAATGGCTGGGTCATGGGAGGGTTTCCTGGATCTGTAGATATTCATGTTGGTATTTGGAGTGTAATGGGGTAGTTTGACTTGTGAACTGTTTGTGCTGTGCTTGTTCTTCCCAAAGGAATGGACTTGACCTGAATGTGCGCTATCATGGACCATGCTCTGAGCTTCCTTCAGAGAAAGAGGTAAATTTAAGGTGCACTCTTAACTGCTGTTACAATATATTTACAACACAAATTCAGTGTGGCTTGTGACCATCCACTTTCTGTATGCTTGCTTCTGCTAAACCAAAGCAGCCAGTGGGAGAGCCAGCCTGGAAATATCAGCATGGTCGTTTCACTATTTATAATAGTATTAGACTTTTTTGCCTTCACTTTCCCCCTGCTTCAGGCTGAGTTTGCAGACTTGCTAGAACAAAAGAACCCTGCACCTGAGAAGTGCTTTTATGCTTTGCCATATCATAAACATTAAATAAACATAAAGTATTCAGGTAGGAAAATAAACAAAAGCCTTAAAATGTGTTGTTACTCCATTACTAGCAGATTGACTGCAGCGAATACATGGGTAACAATCGCATCTGCACCGCTGAATATACCCCTCTTTGCGGCTCCGATGGCAAAACTTATGGAAACAAGTGCCAGTTCTGCAATGCATTTTCGTAAGTATGGAGCTCACCGTGTAGCCACAAAACGAGAGGAGCCAGGGCACACACACAGCACAGCAGCTCTTGTGGAGGGCCCAGAGTAGCTGTTAGCCCCTCAGTAAATCCATTGCTGCTCCACGTTCCTCTTCTGGTGCTCTCTCTTATGTCAGCCCACCAGACACCGCAGATCTTAAGCCTGAGTCTTCTCCTTCCCTTGCAATTAAATCCAGAACCCTGTTTGCAAGCTCATAGAGTTGCTGTTTCCCTCCTGACAGAGTGATTTAAACTGTGACTGTAGGTTGTGTCCAACATTATGGGGTTTGTCCCAAATCTCTTTCACTTGAGAAAGTATTTAACCTGGGGAATCAGGAAAGAGGTGAAATATTAAGTGAATTGCTTTATAACTTGGAGAACACAAGTGCATTGGCTTATTTGGGTAAAGTTAGACTATAAAAATGAGATCTATGTCTGTAATTTTGCTCTCCCTCTCTCTTTTCAGGAGGAGCCGGGGAACTCTGCTGCTCAAACACAGTGGCCACTGCTGAGCACTGGAGTTGTACTGTTCACCCTGATTTTTCCCTTACCTATCCTGCAATCAAGCATGCTCTTCCCTGCTCCCTTGACTGTTGACCATTGGTATCTGCTTTGATTGATCAATAAAATAAATGCAGCCACTCTCTTTGCCATAGACTGTTTTCTGTTTTGGTTGTTTTGGTTTTTTTTTCAGCACAGGGGTAATGGTCTTCAGGCTTTTAGGTACTTATCTGTCAGGCAGAAGTTGTGACATAGACCACAATGAAGGGCAAAGCTAACGCCCATCACACACCAGCCCAAACCCTCACAAGAGTACGTCACTCCATACCAAACCATTAGAAGAGAAACCAAGCTGCTATAAAATACTGCCACTTCCCTAATTTCAATGTCTTACAGGGGGTAAATGTTTTTTTCTTTGTAACAGCACTGAGTCTTGGAGGAGCCGGTCCTTTTAGGGGCCCTAGCACGTGGGGAATGGCCTGTGGGAAATGTTAAAGAGAAAGGTGGCCATGGTCAGCCCTACTTGGCCACACCTGGGCAAGGGGCAGGTCTGGCAGTGCATTATAAAAAGGAGGCTTATGGCAAAGGGAGGAGGCTATCTCATAGGGAAGAAAATTAGGAACTGCTCCTCCCTTAAAGGGTGTGTTCATCGAGACTGTGTTGATCAGCAGAAAATTGCAGCAAGCTGGGCAAGGCTGTAATGAGCCTAATGAGAACCCCAGAAGAAATTAGACTGGGCTGGTGTTTGTAACTTCTCTGAAAAAAGATCTGAAAAGTTGTACTTGGGGTATTTGAGGCAGAGGTAGGACAGGGGAGCCTTCAGGAAAAGGTCTTGGATTTTCTAACCCTAGGAAAGAAGGGACAGAAGATGTACTGGTAGCTGTAAGATGCTTTCTATCTTGGGAAAAAAGGTATGAAGATACCATCTTTGTGGGAGCTTAAAGAGTGCACTGGAGAAGTGATGATATATATGAATGTTCATGATGATGTGACATCTTTTTGGGTGAGTCAAGGAGTTAATATGCAAACAGCCCAGGCGAAAACTCTTAAGTGCCATGGCTCACAATCACTTCCTCTTCCTTTCTCCACCTGTCATTCCCTTGTTATGTAGCAAGAATATCTGCTGCTAAGTCTGATATTGAGGACAAAATCTATGACTTCCAAGTGTTTTGTTTGGGTCTTGTAAATAATTTCTTGACCGGGAATTTTGTAGGTGTTTCCTGACAGAAAATAAGAGGCTTGTCCTTCACCTTGTACTAGCACAGAACAGCTGTCCTAGGAAAAGGGATGGAACTTCTTATTTTCAGGTTGCTTTCTTTTCTGTTAATACAGGCAATATAAATCATATCATGCCTTTTTGCTTGCTCTTAAGATAAACTGGAGAGTCATGAGAGTTCTCGCTGCTTACCTGCTTGTGTGTGTGATAAATAATGAAGGAATGGTCTAGGTAACTAGTGGATGTGAACAGAGATCTGGAAGCATAGGACAGCTCTGCTATAATTTCTTCCCAGTCAGGAGGTTTATAGGGTGGCCATAGACTAACAGAGTTTTGGCCATAGCAGGAAATGGTCTTCAGCAGGCTCCTACAGTGAGTTTCTTCTGCAGTGGTAGTTTCTGCCTGAGGAAGCTAGATACTTGCTGGGGAGCTCAGAAGGCTTTAGACAAGCTCAAAGAGCTTCTCACCTATAGGGAAAAGGAGGGCAAATGGCAATTTGGGTATATGGCTGTGTTCTAGATGCCTTATGAGCCTCTAAGCAAGAACTTAGAAGATAGAAAGGCTTGTATCACATAAGGCTAAACACTGGTGCAGCACAGACAGGTACTCATCTTGACACAAGTAAAATTGCCCAACTACACCCCTTGGACTGTGAAGCAAGGTCCAGGTGCCCTTCTTCTATTGCTGATTTTCAAAGAAGTCTGAAGGACAGAATAATTTTCTCACCTATGCCACCAGTAGCCTGTTTCAGATGTTACAAAGAAGTGAAAAGGGGTAATAACACTAATCACCTGGTTGGTAATTCAGTTTCATCCTCTCTTCAGCCCGGAAGGGACTGGTCCCTGTGGTACATTTGCTAAGGCTTTAGCTAGTCAGTTATGCTGCAGCAACCAGCATGTTTGGGTAGATAAAGGACTGAGGCATTAAGGCTGCAGTCGTGAGCAGTGACGTATGAAACTAGAAAAGGCAAACAAGTAGTGCTGCAAGTGGCAGAACTAAGCGTGGTTTTGAATGGCGCTGTAGCTGACTGACTTGATAACTAAATTATATGAGAGGCTGCACTGTGAGCTCACCCTCAATAGACATCTGAGAATTCACCTGTCAGTCGCAGTTTCTCTGCTGTGTGGATGTTAAGATGTCTAGCAAGCTGTAAACTCTAATGCTTCTCAGATGTAGGGCATTCATAACATTGCTCTCCTGCAGAAACTCTCTCCCTTGCTCGCTGAGGACATTAGTAGCATCTTTCCTCTGTTGCTAGGAAAATGTATTAAAATGTATTTATTCTTTTAATTTTTTTTCACTCCTGTGTCGCAATTGGTTGGAAATTGCTGCAGATTCAAAATTTACTGGGAGAACTAATAAACAGACATATGTGTACACATTGCTCTCCTAAGGCTTGTCTCCTTAGGAAAGCATACTAAAACTTTAAGCTTATTCTTATCTGAACAGACATTTTGCAAATGGTGCAGCTGAACACAAATCCTTGCACAGATCTAGCTGGAAATAGAGCTCAGGTCTCCCAATTCCCTAACAAATCCACTTCATTACCACTTGCTGTGGGAGCAGAGTCCTAACATATGTTTGTGAGTTCAAAAAAGTGGAAAACATTGACAGCTAGAGTTTAAATAGTTCAGGGAGGAGAGTCAGCAGTCCTATCTGGGACTATGCACACAGCTATGGGAGTATGTCACATTGGAGCACTTCTCCACCCCAACCCAACAAATTTAGAACCATCTTCAAAAATAGCCAGGGAACAACGTATAATTGGTTTCACAGACAACACATTCTCATGCTGTGATTTATTTCGTAACGTCTAGTGAGTGTCATCATGCTGCACTCAAAGCCTTGGAGCTGGCATTCAGTGAGGGCCCAGAGAATGAAAATTACCAGCTTCCCTGATGAATCACGGCTTTGAAAATTCACCCTTGTGAGAATCTTGTGACTATTTAGAAGAAAAAAAAAAAAAGATATTACAAGCCCGTCTATCACTCATATAATTAGCCCTTTCTAGGTTTGATGTGGACAGGGCAGCATTCCTAAAGCACTATAAATGTGGTCAGGTCCAATAATGGCTTTAGAAATGAAGTGGAGAAGTTCTCACAATTAAGGTGGGGAATGAGGACAGCTAAGGATGGACACATAAATACACAGAAAGGCAGGTCTGTGTGCGCACTGTGGGTTCTGGTGCTGAGACAACACCTCCTGCACAGATCACTTCGCTTGGACTAAAGAGCTACCTGCAGCATGAAGGCAACAGGTGCCTTAGTGCTTCTCAGCCTGCTGTTGCTCTCTTTCTTCTCAGGTAAGTGATCTTTTCCCTAGCCTAGGAAAAAAAAATCCCCAGAACCTTCCCTGACAACAGCAAACTTTATAGAGCCTTGATCACCAGATAACAGACTTGAAGATAAAGCTGAGCAAGTAGGGAGTATCTACAGGACTTGCTCACTTGTATGACATATTTCCACTCCTCATGTGCCACTGCAGTGAATAACACAGTGGAGGTGTTACTGGGAGACAGAGCAAGCAAATTCTAAGCAGGTCTTGCAGCAAATGTACCAAAGCAGAACGTAATTATGAATTTTTGGTACAAATGTTCACTGGAGAGTTTTGCTGAACCAGTTAGAGAAGAAACTCATTCACCTCAGGGTCATCAGCTCTTGTTTTGATCCTAAGCATCTTGGTATTGCTGTTTTCCTTGGAGATGTAGAAAAGTAATTAGATGAAAGTTTCAGCTTTCGTTTATGTTGCAGAGGAAAGCTTGAAAATTAAATTCAAATGTCCTCAAGGAGTCAGAACAAAGAGGGCAAATTAAAAGGATTCAGCATTTATTTATCTGGAGATTTACACATCTCTCTGATGATCTGGGGAAACTGATGATTTTTGAACATATAGGTCACATCAAAATTATCAATTGATTGCGTCCAACTGACCCAGCTCTGCAAGGTTTGTGGCAGCAGTTTTTGAAGAATGTGCAGAATAAGAATTATTTATACTTGTTTTTCTGTGAATAATTTGAATAAAGAATTCACTTGAGAAAATTGCAAGCAGTGCATGGAGAAAAGAGGTGAATTACTTTGTACACATTATTCATTATGAAATATTCATCTGTCTCTAATTGAGTCTTAATTGGGACTGGGTTCTGTCAGAGTTCTGCAGCTTCCTTCCAAGGCCAGGCAGAATAACAGCAAACTCTGTGATCGCCTATAAAATAAACTGATGTCAAGAGACACCATCACAAAGTCTTCTGTAGCTGCATGTAATATTTATAAAAACTATCTAATGAGCTATTTTGTAAATAACATGCAGATAGCCATAACAGTAACTTTACAAATAAGGCAGCCTAGCTTAACCTGAGGATGTGAGAAATGCACCAGTGCCAGGGATAAAACACCAAAGAGCAATACCATTAGCACAAGAAATAGGTTGGACTGATGGATGATGGTCTAACTGAGTGAGGATTGGGTGGGAGTCCCAATGTGTGGGGGCCTGAGTGTAGGACAAGCTCACAAGGCAGTGATCCCAGTAGGTACAGCCTTGCATCTAAATCTCTGCTGCCCCACTGCTGTGTGAGATGCTGGGTATTTGTCCCACAGTGTTGTGACCCAGATGCTGCAAATCTGCATTCAGTCCACCCTCAGCATCAGGGTCCCCCACAGAGACATTGCAGGGTTGCTCTGTCCCATAGCTCTGACTCAACCTAAGCGCCTGACTGCAGTTTTTTGCAGTGAAGAAACATAAAGAGGATGGACTGATTAGCTTCAAGCCCAGAGCCTGTGGTTACAGTAGGTATTTTTACACTCTTACTGACTGGCACTGCCTGTTCTGCTCTGTATCATCCCATGACGTCTCTTTGTATCTTGCCCAGGATGAACTTGTTCTGGAAGAGTTTCTGGGCTGTACTGTGCTAGGGATGGCTGTACAGCTGACCATGGGGTCTCATCCTCCTTCTCCATGGTACGCTCCTGTTAGCAGTACCAGCTGTTGTTCAGAGGTGCAGGAACCTTAAAAGCCTTAAAAGTCAATATAGCTTTAAAATCTCTGTTGAGAGCAGCTCCAGATCTGATATGGCAGCTCGCTTCCCAGGGAGTGGCTGCCTTCCAGGAGATTGGGTTGTGTGTCTGAGGTGCAGTTAGCAGCTGAATGACTGATTACATGGTATTTTAGTAACATTTTTCAAAAAAGCAAAATACTGAAAAGCAATTCAGATAATGTATTTCCTGCCCCCTCCTCCACCACACAGAATGACAGAGTAGGAAAGACCTGGTGTATGTTCTACTGTGGTTTGCACAAAGGCTTTGTGACTTTAGTTCAGCCTCTATCAGAAAATAATGCTGACGTAAAATCTCTGGATTTGTTTTGTTTTTTTTTTTTTTTTTTTTTTAAATTTCAGATGTAGCAGGTCAAGACATTGAAGAGGTTAGTGCAGCTCTTTCTGCTTACTGAATCTGCATTTTTCTAGAGGAATGATTTTGTGATCAAGATGTTGCTGTATGGTAAACACTTTTTAATGTCTGCTGGGAGCAGGTGGGTCCTTCCAAGAAGTCCAACTCTTTGGGGTGTTCACCATTGTACTGGGGATGTTATGTGTGGCCACATTTGGAAGTAGACCAGGGAAATAGTTGGTTGGTTTCCCATGATACTTCCCATGATTAGGTCTAGGGTGCTTGCACAGGGTTGTGTTTGTACACAGCACCACTTTGCTCCACCGTCCAATCTTCTATTTAAACAAATGGACTATTGAGAGTATTTTATCCCCACTAACAGTGTCGATCGCTGGGACTTGTCCAGAGGCAAAATACTCGTACATTTCCCAGGAACTATTTTTAATTCCCTGTAGACTATGGTTTTCTCCTCCCTCCGCTGGGAAGTCAGAAAGCTCAGCAAGCTCCAATCTGAGGGCACCATTTCACAAGATGCATGAAGCCATGCAGCAGTGGGCTAATGATGACAAAGGCCTGAAAGAGCATCAGTGCTGAGTCTTCTCCTACATGACTAGGCTAACCCACTACTGTCTTTGGGAGATCAAGACTTCTCCTAAGTGACTACAGTTTCCTTCCCCGAACCCAGGGCAAAAATTCTCCTCATTTCTGACAGAGCTTTTTTTTTTTTTTTCAGTAAATAGGCAGTGTCAGCATTGCTGCTTTAGTCCTCTTGTCAGAAAGAGCATTTTATCAATCACCTTGAATCCAATTTGGAAAGTGAAAGAAAGGGTATGGGAGTCCTGAAAGGTTATTTTTTTTATTATTCCTTTTGCAGATTTGCAGAGAGTTTATAAACAGAAGCGTGTACTGCACAAGGGAATCCAACCCTCACTGTGGCACTGATGGCGTCACATATGGAAACAAGTGTGCCTTCTGCAAGGCAGTGCTGTAAGTAAAATCAGAGGGCATTGAAATAACAGAGAGCTGGCTCCATTTCCATATATGTAATGATGTTTTTCATGGAGGAGAGGCCCTTCATCCAGGTATCCTCTTGTGTGGACCAGTCCCTGAATCACGCCAGGTGGAATATTTCCTTCTTGGAATGGAGCTGTGTGAATGCAAGTTAATTTTAATTCATTTCTAGGCTTTTCACACTGCTGGTTGACATGATGAGAGGCAGCACAGGGCCTGGGAGGCAACTGCATCCTGACTATACCTTCTGCACACACTAAATTGATGCACATTTCTCACTATATGCCACAGGCTGCAATTCTCACTGCCCACACTTCTGGATACTGAGAAGTGTCTGGAGGAATGCGGGAGCTGAGTCGTGCCAAATTATTCCTGAAAAGTCTGAATGGACTTTGTGGAATGAGACTCAAAATCTCAAAGGAAGAACCTGAGTTTCTCTTTTTCCTGGGCTCTATCACCTTTTCAGGAGATGCAACAGGAGCCAGCACTCCTGGACGGAATGTGCTTTCAAAACTTTGTTTTTTCTCAGCAGTCCTTAACATCTGGGACACACTCGAGGCTGCCTTATCCTAGGGGAAATCAGAGAAGAGAAAGGAGAGGAGAAAATGTCTTTGATGTTCCCTGTGAAGCATGCTAGCATGAGTCAGGCAAATGGTCCTGTTTGGACAGAGGAGCTCCTTGTCCCACACTGCGCTGTCCGCCATACACTGCTTTGTCTAAGTCTGACTTGCTCCTTTTACAGGAGAAGTGGAGGAAAAATAAGATTGAAGCACTTGGGGAAATGCTGAGTCCTCACTGTCACCGAGCAGCAGCAGCTGAGCCCCTGTCAGCAATGGCCGCAGACGCCTGTGCACAGATGCAGGAGCAGCTTGCCTTCAGCTCCACTGTCTCTGCTCAATAAAATAAAACTCAGCATGACTCCTTGTCTGGATTCCTTTTTCCATAATACCCAGAAAAGTGCTTTGATACAGCTGTGCTAGAGCCTGATGTGTGGCTTCTCTGTTACATCACCCTACTCCTGGGAGGCAAGGCGCTCCCAGTGCCGGAGCAGCAATTCCCACGGCTCCCATGGTCTGTGTCCTCCTGTCCTCAGCGGTCATAGCTCTTCTGTCCTGTCCTGCCTGACAAATTGGCACATGCTTTCTGGACAGCCAAGCAGCACAACTGATTGTGGGCTCCTGCCCAACTCTCCCCATCCTAGGGTGTGGGTGACAGCGGGTGCCTTTATTCTTTACCCAGCCTCCGTAGACATGTTCCTTCCTCTCTTGGAGGTTATTGTGGGAGGGTGACAGGAGAGCTGGTGAACAGCGTGACTGCATATGCCTCATCTCCTTTGGAAACCAGAGACAAACAAGCTGAGGCTAGGGAATATTGCTCCATTTAAGCCTGCAATAAGAAGATGGCAGGTGGAGGCTGGTTTTAGGGAGAAGCTGCAAGGCTCTTCTTTCCAAATTGGTCTCTTTCTTCTTCCTTCTAAGAGAACGCTTTGTCTTGAAGACTTGCTAGCATTAGTTTCCTGTTGCCAAGTTGCTTCTCATGGTAATAAAATTATATTTAGAAGAACACCAGATTGTATAAAGTGTCAATAATTAAAAAAATTATTCCCTGGAGGAGAAGAGCTGTGGGCTTCCTCTTCCCACCTATAGAATAAACTCTCCCTGAATTAGAGACCTTGATTTTCTAGGCACAAGTATTTGTATTTATTTACAATTTTTAATGCACATAGACTTTATTCTTTATATTTCACGGTACTCCTGTCTCTCTTCTTGATGTTGGATGGAAAATCCTTCTTTGTGCAAGCATGAGAAAATGAATTCTATAGTCTCTCCCCATTCACTATGCAAAATTCACACAGGAAAATACTTTGTGGCATCCCCTTGTTAAAACATTGGCAGCAGATCAATGGGACATCAGCTCCTTCTTGTTAAACACTTAACTTTCAAAGGGAGCTTTAGATTTTATCATGAGCCTCAGGGGTCAACATATTTTGCAAGCACCTAAAAGCTGAGCATCTAAACCTCTGGACCTTGTTTGGACAGAGCTTGAGCGTTTCCCTGTCATGCCACAATCCACTCTTTGAACTCAATTGGGGCACAATGCCTACAAAGAGAGGCCTTAGCAATGTATTCAGCAGACTTAATGCTGGCTTCTCCTGATAATTCACGTTTGCGATGCCGATTCTGGCAAATCCTTTGTCATTTGGTAACTTTACAGGCATCGTGCAGGCGGCAGACAGCCAGCAGTTGAACTGCGCAGGCAAAATTCTGCATTGGCTGGTTTGGAGCTTCTCTCAGACCAGCTGTCTTTGATCCTGATGTTTTTCCCCATCCCAGACTACTGGATGTTGCAAAATCTGCTGCCTCTTCTTGGAAGCAGACTAACCCTCTCTGCGTCCCAGGTTGTACAGCCAGGGGAAGTGCCCTTGTTTGGTTTCAAATTCAAACGTTAAGGTTAGCAAACTCAACAGCAAGACATCTGGATCATGGACAAGATTGAGGGGAGCAAGAAGCACCTCCTGACAAGTGGTCATGAAGGACATGTTGGGAACGTGGGACTACCTTCCTCATCAATCCTCCTGCTTGGAACAGATGGACCTCTGCATGTCCTCTCCTACCTGAGTTATCCTGTGATGATCCATGACAAATGTTATGTGGTTTTGTACCAGCACCATATTCAGTGTGCTGCTGCAAAAAGACTCCATTTTTAACATGGAAAGCAACATTTTAATAAGAAAGGAGGTTATGGGGCATCTTTACACCTGAGATCACACAGAATGGTAAGAGTTGGAAGGGACGTCTGGAGAACATCTAGTACAACTCCACTGCTTCAGCAGGGTCACCTAGAGCAGGTGACCAGAATCATGTCCAGGCAGGTTTTGGATCTCTCCAGAGAAGGAGACCTCACAACCCTTCTGAGTAGCCTGTTCCAGGGCTCTGTCACTCTCACAGGAAATATTTTTTTTTTTCTTGTTCAGGTGGAAATTCCCATGTTCTAGTTTGTGCCTGTTGCCCCTTGTCCTGTTTGCAGGCACCACTGAAAAGAGTCTGTCCCCATCCTCTTGACACCTGCCCTTTAGATATTTATAAGCACAGATAAGATGGCCCTCAGTGACTCCAAAAATCTCACAGCATGTTCCTATATCTAATCCTTTTTTAGTCTGGATGCTGAGATAACAAGGATAACACAAGAGAACAGAAACCACAAGTTCACTGTTTGATAACCATCCTGTATTTTGCTCTTTCAGTGCAAATGACAAACAAAAACAGCTCTGTACCTCTACGGACCCAACCACCACCTCCTCCACTTGTGCCAGGGAAGCGGAGAATGGAAATCATCTCCTTTGAGGAAATGATTTCCCCCTGTTGAGGAAGCTTCCCAGACCTTCTTCTCCAGAAGAGGCCAAGAGAGGCCAGCAAATGGCACATTGCTCTGTTTAACTGTGACAGTAGTGGTGCTTTGTTGGTGCTGGCTCCATTCACTCGTGGTTTCAGAGTGCTGTGCTCACCTTCCCAGCTGGGCTGATGGGTGCCAGGGACAGGGTAGGAGTGCAGCAGTGGCCACAGACAGTCCAGCCTGAACTCCATCAGTGTCTGGCTGCCTTTCCCAGCCACAAACTAAACCAGAAACAAAACCTTCAGCCACTAGTTTTACTTTTATTTCCTTCCTCCACCTTTTAAGTCATGTTGGATTTTGTTTGGGTTTTTTATTGACAGCTTTGAAATGTGAGTGAGTCATGATCCATTTGAGATCTCTCTCCTATTAGATAACATGAGCATCTTCACAGCTTTTTCTCTCTCTGGGGAGGAACGGGCAGAGGCTGGGGTGGGATTTGCCCTAGCCCCTCAACCTCTGCCAAGACCTTCCCCTTGCATCAGAATGAGGCCCTTGTGCTCCCTGCATCTTACTCAGTTCCCCTTTGCAGTTAAAATAATGGAAGAATTAAATTTGTGCATGGTTGCTTTTACTGAAAGGAAGCCATTGCTCACAGCTGAGCACCCTCCCGTGACCAGCTTATGCACATGGCAGAGGGGAAGGATGTGTCCCCATCTCATAGCTTCACTCTGCTGGTGCTGCAGCTGATACATTACTGTGTCCAGGCTCTTGGCCTGTTTAACTTGTGTGCTCCACCACTTCCTCCTCCTCGCCCAACGCAGGTACGTGTCACTGTCACAACTCATTTGAATCCTCTGTCCTACTTTTTTCCCTTGACATTCACAGTGTTTGACAAGGCTTTTCTAGCTGCCATGGGATGATCATAGGGTGGTGGTACTGACTGCAGGCTTCCCACAGCCTGGCTGGTGAGGAAATTTTGGACTTGATTATCATTATGGTTCACCCTCTTTTCCCTAAGAGAAGGCAGGATGGATCAGGTTGGAAGAGACTTTGATCTAACCTCCTGTTCATGGCAGGGTCAGTTCTAAAGTCTATCAGGGTGCTCAGGGCTTTTTCTAGACTAGCACTGAAAACTTCCAAGGATAGAGCTTGCACTGTATCCCTGGGCTACCTGTTGCAGGGTTTGACTATCATCATGGTAAAGAAATTTTTACTTGTACCCAGTTTCAATCTCTTTGTTCTCAACTGTCTCATCTCCAAGACATACACCACCACGAGGAATCTGGCTTTGGCTGCTTATTAACCTGCTTGCAACCTCAATTGCAAGCTGCTCTTATGACCTCCTAAATCCACCTTCTCACCAGCCTGAACAAGCCCACCTCTCTCTGCCTCTTATCACAGAGCAAATGATCCATCTCCCAACTCTCTTGGTGGCTCTTCACCAAACCTACTCCAGTTTTTCAATGTCTTTCTTATACTGTGGCAGAGCTCAAAACTGAATATGGAAGGGAAGGCTGAGCTATGGGGACAAGATAAAGGGTTGTTTGGGCAGTAGGTGGGAGAATTGTAGGAGTATTGTAGGGGACTGAAAAATGTAAATGGTAACAGTTGCAGGGAGCAGCAGGAAGAGGTTGGTGTGTGTTGGGTCCTTTAAGGGTTAGAGAGCAGCTGAGCCTGCTCTGGGGTGAAACGGGACCCAGATGGTGACAATCAGCCAACAGTTTCCCCCATCACAGTTGAAAGACTTAAATAGGACCCCAGGGAAAACATGTTTTTCCTGACTCCAGAGGAAGAAAAAAAAGGTGAGGAATTTGCTTTGGGGTGTGAGAGTTTTGGTGGTGGGATTTTTTTGTGGGTTTTGGTTTGTTTGGGTTTTGCTGCTTTGTTTTTGTTTATGTGTTTGTGGGGTTTTTTTTTGGGGGGGGGGGGGAGGAGCAGGGGCTGTGCATGATGGATTTCTGTTGGCTTGTAGTTTAGGAGCTTCTCATAGGTGTAGCTGCAGTAATTGTGGCTAGTGTTGGTGTCTCATAAGGCTGCTCTAAAAATGCTGGGGAAGGCTTATAAAGCGCACGTGGAAGACAAGGGTTACCACAATACATAAAATGAGAATGGGGCAGGTGTAAGATCTATTGCTATGGAAAAGTAGGTGTCACATAGAGAGTTGCCTGTTTTAAAACTCCAGTGATGAGATGCTTCTTTAAGAAGCATCTTTGGCTTTGACACCGCGGGGGCAATGAGGGACAAGAGCTTCATTAAGGTTAGCTTCTTGGGTCTCTGGAAGGAGCAGGGTTTTGGTAGAGCCTCAGTCAGGACTTGAAAGATAAGGTCAAAACTGGGCTTCTGTTGGGCCTGGAGGGATTCTCAGATCATTCTGAGGCTGGCCCTAAGCAACAGCTTCAGTGCTTGTAGGAGGATTTGACCTAATAGCTAACCTGTGGTGTAAGGGTTTTCCAGTGATGGGGAAAAATGATGGTGGTGTGTGATATGGTGCTTCCCTTTCTGAGCTAAGACAGTTCAAGTAGGAGCAAATAGGAATGTTGGCACTGTGGAAAGGGATGGCTGGGACACTTCTGGCTGCCTTAAAAACGAATGGTGTGCCTTTCTTTGGGAGGGTGACTTTTGTGGAGTCACCTGTGATAAAGTCATCAGCTACCTGAGCCCTGCCCTGTAAACTCATCCTCCTGCCATCCTCTGCTTCTAGACATACCCTTAACCCTTATTCACAGTTACAACAGGCAAGTGGATGCTTAATTTTGTCTGATGATGGTGACCCATTAAAAAGGAGCTAGGACAGACAGGCTGCAGAAGGTGACCTGCGCTTTTCCTTGTCCCAGTGTGGTGACGGGCTGCCCGGGGCACTTCCACCCGGAGGAGAGGGCCAGGGCGGGAGCCGCTGCGGGGCTGCCGGTTCCCAGGCGTCGAGCTCCCTCTTGTGTCCGCTGGGCACACGGCGGGGGAGGCACCGGCTCCGCGGCTGCCCGGGGGAGCTGCGCCGACTGAGGGTGATGCTCTGGTCTTGTTGGACAGGCTCATTTTGGAGAGGGGTCCTAATGTCTGTTTTGTGCGAACCTTTGGGAGCAAGTCAGCGCTACTAAAATGAGCAGAATGCCTTCTTGTGGTCCCAATGGTCTGCAGGGTGTGACCTGGCTACAGAGTTGATTTTACCTTCCAAAAGCTTGCTTAAAATTAGAGATGTCCACAGCAGAGCTATGCACAAATGGTAACACAGTTATTTACCCTCACAAACTCAAAAGTTCCTCAGATTAGAGCATGCATTCTCTTTTCAGCCTGGGTGTCTGTATTAGCTGATTTTTTTTTCCCCTGAGCCCAACAGCTGTTCTTGCAACAAATTACAGTGACAGAGCTCCATGGCATTGTGAGCTGTCCCAGTAAATGGTTTCTGTTTGTTAATTGTGCCTCAGATCTCCATCCCGTGAGCCATTGTCCCCCTCTCCTAAGACTGCTGTTGGCCCAGGGTGCTCTGAACTTTTTCACTGTGCTCCTGCACAGCCCATTACCTCTCAATGAGTCTAGGTGCATCTTGATATAATAGATGAAAGGTAGCTCTAATCAATTACCTCCTTGGCCTGAGACTACTCAGACTACTGTCTTCCCTAGGGTATTGCTCATGGCTCCTGCAGGTGCTGGAGGAAGAAGTTTAGAGGCAAAGAAAGGCAGCTGGGATAAGCTAGGCTTTGTGTCTTTAGGATCTGGGGAGAGCTTCCAATTATACTGTTGCTTGATGTAAATATTGAGATCTAGCATTAGTGGTGGGACTCCAGGCGTGACATACTTGCTCCCCTTTTTCCACTGAATTCAGCTGAAGCTTGGACTCGGCTTCTGTGAAGGTCTTCCCATCTGTTCATGCTGTGTCAAAGGAGAAAGCCATTGCCTACCCTTGCATCTGAGCAGCTATGACATGACATAGCTGCAGCAGGTGCAAGCTCCCTCTATCATAAGAGGGTCTTGGAGGACATTCTGCTACTGAGGGTGCTCTGTTGTTTGCAATGGTCTTGGTGGCCTGTCCAGATCCTGCTAATCTTCTGGAATGGTCCAGGCCTTGTCATTGTCTCCAAGGCCTGGCAAGATGATGCTCCTCCTCTTGTGAGCAAATTGCAGAGCAATGGAGTCGGAAGGGTTGGGGGGTGGAGAGTGCAATACCAACGATGGACACTGGATGCTGCCACAGACCGGGTGGTTTTATTACTGGTACCGTGTTTATTCAGAGCAGTTCAGCTTTGGGGCTTCTGGCACCGGATTGTGATTCTTGCTATGTGTTGGTTGGTTGGTTGGTTTGTTTTAAAGCCCCAGTTCCTGCCGTGTAGCGATTGGTTGAGAACTAAACTTCTACATTCCTATATATATTTATATAGCTTAAACCCTTCTAATATGAGGTCAAAATTCAAGGATAAACTTATTTGAAAAAATCAGCATTGATCTATTGCAGGGGACAAACATTTCCGGTGGACTCCCAGGCACTATTTTGTTTACAAGTCTGGTTAGCCCTGGGTCGTATCATGCAAACATTTCCCTGGTAGCTCCAGGAGCCTGGCAGATGTCACAGATTTTGAGACAATAATGTGGCCCTCCTGCCAAGCTCTGATAACAGCCCTTATTCATGCCTGCGCAGGGCACTTTTCTCCAGTTGTGCTAGTGATTCAGCCTTCCTGTTGGCATCAGCCCCACCTTAGGAGCCCTCCACCTTGACAGGGAGCTTAGATGTTTTTGACATAACAGGTGCTGCATCTTCTCTACAGAGAAGGGTGGGGAGACTGGAGTGATGGCAGAAGAAACCATTCATGTTCCATTCACAGACTGCACTCAGGCTTTTTCCAAATGGTCTTTGGCTGTCTGGGGAGCTCACCCTGGAGCTGTAGGGGAGCCTGTCCTTTTTTGTTGGAAAGCTGACAGCAGGCAATAAAGTAGCTATCTCAAGAGTCAGTGAGAAAAGATTGTTCCTGTTCCTCCTGTCTGATATGGAACTCTGTCCCCGGGTCTGTGGGGAGGTATCAAATGACCATTAGTTGGAACAGTTGGTACTTTAGCAGTGCTGAGGACCAGGGATCTTTACAGCCCTCGTGGACAGATAGCAAGGGACACTGGGGTGATCCTGCCCTTTACCTAGGGCTGTACTTGTCATGGCTGCTGACCCAAGGACTTCTAACGCCAGACCTTTACTGTTGATTTCACTACAACAATAGCTGTAACTGGTAGGTTTTTTTTAAACTAGGACTCTGCTGCAGGGCCACACAACAGCCACTGCAGAGCTCCCCTGGTAAACAGCAGCACAGCTGGGATGGCTCCTGGGGAACTGCAGTACTGCTGCTGGCACAGGAAGAATAGTTTGGGGGGCTTAGGGGGGTGGCAGGGAGCTTCTATGGCAAAGAGAATAATGGTTAATGTCCTGTAATGTGCAGCCCATGTCCTGCTGCTTAATTTGTTTGGGGTTTTTTGTTGTGTGGGTTTTTTTGTGGTTTTTCTTTTTTTTTTAATAGTGATCTTGTGGTAAAATATGTAGTAAAATATATTAATGAATTTCCTTTCCCTGTTCTGGAAAATGGAAATCAACACAGGACAGGAATAAAGGAGATTGTAAGGAGCAGATAAAGCCCCAGATGTTGTGGTGGGGAGAGCGATTTATGTTGGTGTACAGACAGCCCTTGCTGTGGAAAAGCTGTTTCATCAGCTAAACATGGAGGGGGGGAAACACTGGCACAGCTGTACATACCTTCATGCTGCAGAAAACATGAAAGCATTTCTATTACTCAGACTGGAGGAACCTTGATACCTCTTGCATAAAGTTAAACTCAGTAAGCTGAGTCCCTTGTGGGGCACCGAAGGTTTGCTGAGCCAACTTGTACGCAGCTCAAACACTCAGCTTTGACCTGTCGAACCTCACTCCCCTTGAAAGCAGATCTATGCTGTTGAGACAGGAGGCATGACAAGGTGTAATTAGAGACGAGCCTTAACCCCTGCTCTCAGCAAATGAATAGCTCTTGGTGATAGTACTTTGTTAATGAGAATGAAGTGAAAACCACTTGAGCTTCCCTGATGTGCCATGGCTCTGTCACCACCCTGTTGCTACTGGAAAAGTGATGGAAATAGAAGTAGAGCAGACCATGTGGATTTGTTGTTTAAAAAGGAGGAAGGTAGGTAAAGGTGAGTGCCTGCACCCAGCACTGAGATTGGGGATCAAAATGAGCAAAAGCCTTCCTAAAGATCAGCCCTATGGGGTTTGTGGCTGTGGCCTTTCTCTAGCAATAGGAGAAGGTCTCAGACACTAGATATGGGGTTGAAAGCAGACATGATGGTCATGGGGGGGATGAGTGTCAATGGCACTCAGCTCTAGGACGTGACTGTGGGTATAGACCTTTTTGCCTAGCTACTGCATCCCTTTTAGCATGAGCAAAGGCTGAGGGGAGGCAGGATAGCATGGACCTGCAGATATCCCTCCAGCTTTCTCTGTTATTTTCAGGGCATGGTTGTATTGTCTTGAAACTTCTGTAGCACCCATGTCTCACTGAGACTTGGGAATAGAAGAAACAACACTGATCCATGGGTCAAGGAATGGGTTGGGCAAATACACTTGTTGCTAGGTCCTTTGTAGGGCTGGAGAGACTGTTTGACACTTTGGCTGCATGAACACCCTGCCCAGTACTGTCTCTGCTAGGTAAGATAAGGTCACTCTCTGCTGTCTCCTGCCCCTGTGAAGCTGGTCCAATCCAGCTGTTGCATGTTGGTTCTGGTAGGAGCTTTAGCTTAGTATCTTCTGTCTGGCTTCCTTCGCAGCCTTTAGCACCTTGCTGCAGTGCCTGCCCCATGCCTAGCCCAAGGCTCAACCCTCTGGAAAGGTAAGACAGGAAGGCCATGTAAAACTCAACAGATTCATGTGAAAAATTGACCAGTGCTAGAAACTCTCCATTTCCCTCCTTAGTGACTAAGTAGTCTGACAACTGAGTGCTGTTGCTAGTCTCTGACTTGGTTCAAATTTATTTGGAGGTAATACTGTGACATTTTTTCTCTCATAGTTCCTGGAACTGTGCCCTGTATTTGACTGAGTCATGCTCTGTGGATCTGTAATTATCTATGCTGCCTACGTATCCATTAAGGGATTTTTATATGTTAATCTCACACGATCTACCGCTCACTTTGATGTTTTCATCTTGCCGGCTGCCTGTAATCGTTGCACGCAGTGTGTTGGGTTCACTGCAGGGCAAGTGAAGATGCATGCAGGCATCTCTCCCTGCAAGTCTCTGCCTAACTCACCCTTATCTCTGACCCCCAGCTGTGCAGTTGGGCTCCCAGCACCCAGCTGAGGCTTCTGAACCAGCACTGAGCTGTGGTCCTCTCAGCGTACATAATGCAATACGTTGTTCCATGTGTCAGGGTAACAAATGGTTCTGCATCAGCGACGTTAAGTTTAACTGCACAACTGTTTTATACCATCTCTTAAGTTTAAAACCAAAGTGTTGGTTGGGGATTGCTTTAACGAGTGAGTGACAAGCCATGAATCCAGTCTTATCACTGACAGCAGTTATCATTGCAATGCTGCATCAGTGCGGTTCTGCTCCGTAAAACCATGTTACACAGTTTACTAGTTGCAGAACTAAATATACTAACATTTACTTAGTTTTGATGCATCTAAAGTAAGTATCTTTTCAAGGGGCTGTTTGATATCTTTTCAGTTGGCCAACTAAACCAATCATACCGGATTAAGGAAAAAAAAAAAATATTCACTTTGGTCACTTAAATTTTTAAAATTTAGGACTTGCTGGAAGTATAAGTGCACATAGAAAATGCACTATTTTGATTTTGTTTAAGGTAGTCAGAATTTTCAATTATTTACTTGCATTCTTCCAGTTGTGGCTGCCAACTAAGTTAAAAACAAAGTAGTTTAATAGCTTATGAATGTGGTTGTCTCAACTAATATACTATTTGTGGGGTGGGGATATTGCTCAGATGTGATTACATACCCTACTGTATCTGAAGCTCTGAATTTTTCTTTTCAAGTGATAGACACAAAATACTTAGGTTTTAATTGCTTACCCTTTTTTATAGAAAAAGGTTTTACAACATACCTGTTATGTCCAGCCAATCTGTAAGGGACTAATCAGACTTTAAAAACGCATCACTTTATCATTTTCACCTCTGAGGCAGCTTAATACACTTAACTTTTTTAAAAAAAGTTTTGCCCATTTTGATCCTGATTGAAGGAATATCCATCATTAGGACAGCAGAGGGACCCAAAAGTCACACTGGCATCAGCTGCACTTTAAGCATCTTCTTGAAATTCTGCTCATGTTCAGCTACTAAACCAGGGCTTGCAGTTTTCCCTACTCACAAATGTCACGTACCCATGTAGGTCATAAAATGCAGACTGAATATAGAAAACAGGGTAAGGAATTGGTAAGCTTTGCAAAATACAATTCCAGAGCCATCTCAGGTTGCCCTAGGAAGCAGGGCATCTTAAAAGTTTTACTAGAATTTGTTAAATTACTTAAATTATTCTTCCTGTACTACCATTTCCTCTTCCACTATGATCCAAAGTAAGGGAAAACACCTGAGGAATAAAGTTTGATGCTTGCCAGTAGGATTATTGGCTTGTAACACAAGCTGTTCATTTTTTTTTTTTTTATTTATCTGTGGACATTTTCCTCCAATATGTAGCAATTTAAGCAACTTTTCTGACCAGCCTGTGACTCAGGCACTCATGTGCAGCTGTCTGGCTGTGTGGTTTGTGTTCAGGAAGAAGCATGGCAGATTCAATTCAAAATCCAGGGGTTGATCTTGTGGCAAGTAGGAAAAAAGTATTAGCTCAGACTGCTGGAGGCAGAAATACCAATCAAATCTGAAGGTTAAGATATTTGGCTTGAGCATTGATATTGAAAACCATGACTCCTTTGGTGCTCTGGTCCAGAGTTTGACTTGTCTTCCTCTCAAGAGCAGCATAAATAGTGAAGAACAAGGCTCTCACTGTTAAATGCCAAATGCTTTAACATCTCAGGTGAAGATACTTAGTCACTAAAAATCAGATACAATAACCTTAGTGTTTCAAAACCCCAAAAGTCAAAATATTCCAGTGTGTTGCAAGGGAGGGAGGGGATATGACTCAGCAACAGTGACTATGCAGGCTCTGCTCCAGGTCAGCCAGCATCCCTGCACGCCAGCTGTGGACCTGGCTCCTGCCATGGTCAAAATAAGAGCTGCTTTTTTCAGATATATAAACACCATGAAAAGTAGTGTTGTGTGAGCAGAGCTGGTGTGCAATTTCAAATAGACAGTTGAAAGAAAAAAAAAAGCCAAAAAACAGCTTTCAATCAAGTGTTAATGATGCACTTTGCTGTACCCACCACTCCACTTGTAGTGCTAAGAGCATTATGCAATTTGAGAACAAGCTCCCTTTGACTTGTACCCATTATTTGTTAACAGAAAACGAATCTGAGGGAAAACAATTTGCTAGGAGAGACATAGAAATCAGTGGTGTGGCATTGTGTGTGTGTCTGTGTGTGCCAAGGAAACACATCAAGCTCTGCACAGACTCCTGAGAACTAAAGCAGTATCCAAGTGCTCACAGAATCAAAGCAGCATCAAAGGATTTCCAGAGGAGCAAATTTCATAAATAAGGATAAATAATGAAGCTCAGGGACATATAAGAAAGCTCATCAGTATATAAATAGTTCATTTTGAAATCCTGTATTATAAAACACCATCAGAAAGGGGCTGATCTGTGAATGGTGAGGTTGAGGCCTCGTGATTATCAGGGATCTAGAAGGTAATAGAGGATAGCAGTGTAGGGGATCTGGAATGGGTAATACTGCTGGGCTGGGAAATAAAGGTCTAAGATAGACACTGTGGTCCAGGAAAATCAAACTTAGCACTGTAAGCAATCAGAGCCACTTTTCACCATTCTCTAGGAAAACCTAACCAAACAGAAATTGTTCATCTCTTGCCATGCCACTGTTCCTCCAGACCTTGAGTCTTTTGAGTTGCTTATACTTAAAACGTGTCCTGATTAGTGAGGAGCCCTTTCAAAGCACAGATGTCGGTGTAGCACTCTGGTAACTTATGGCTGTCACAAGATATTGTTAAATATTACTTACATAAGAAAACTATAACACTTGAAAGAGGTACCTTGTCTTCTTCAGGAGAGGTCAGTATTCTTCTCTTCTAGTCTTGTTATTCACACTCTCAACACTTCTTTTTCACTGAACTCTTTCTCCATCAATCCCCCAGCCAAAGCACTTCATCAGCTACCCTACACTGGGTACAGCGGTTGTCTGTGCTAATACCAGCCAGCAGCTGCCACGACTGCTGCAGTGTCAGAGGATTCTGCCCTCTGACACTTCATCCAGCATTTCTTGTTCTAAACAGTTTTAACAAATCAAGACAATTGTGTACTTTTCATTACCCTCTGAAACGCAGGGTTTTTTACCTAGGCTTCATCTTATTGGTGGAAAGTATTCAGCACTTCCACATCAGTCTTAAATACATCCTGAGCAGACAGAGTGGAAAATTGTCTTAAACCCTTTGGCATCAACTTGCTGTCACTTGAATGTCAAGTCAGGAATAAAAATTGGCAGCTAGCTGTAGATCTCACAGTCATGCAGCAGGATTTGTGGAGCTGAATTTGCAGTTCAGTTCGTGGCTTCAGCTGTCACTCCATGTACCTCCAGTGATGAGCATTCATGCCACAGTGAGGCATTAGAGTTGTCAGATATTCAGAGCTTACAGAAATAACTTCATTTTTAAATGGACTGTCTCTTTTGGTATGAATAATCAGACAGAACAACATACAAAATATTTGACATGTACTGGGAGCCCAGGACAGCCTCTGACACATGAAAATATTTGGAATATTTCTGACTCCATTTAATGCTTCTCCAGAGTTTCACAGAACAGTAAATTATGATATCTTTAATTAAGCCACACACTCCCTTGCTTTGACTATGCTTTAATCCTATTTCTTTTAACAGAGATTGTGAAAGCCATTGATCAAACACTCCTCAGGGACTTCAATATAATCTAAAAGGAAAATAAATGCTAACAGGGAACAAGGCTTTAAGCTTTGCTCTTGATAGTTATTCCCAAGGCTCAACCACACTTTGGAAATACAAGTAGGTCAAAACTGCCTCCCTATCAAAAAGGATAAACAAAGTCAGCAGAATTGTTTTCCTCCAAACTTACAAGCAACAAATACACTATTTTGGGGCTAACCAGAAAAGAAGCAATTTAATTTTGTATTTATACTAAATTTTGGGTGTTTGGCACAGATCCATACCTTATGTATAGCTCAGAAGGGTCATGTAGACAAACATGAGCTGTGCTGCTTTGGCCCAAGGTACACGCAGCAGTGGTTAAAGGGGAGCACACAGCCCTGGCCACTCTGTGTGACCCACTGTCATCCTCCTGAGCACCTGCAGTCCCTCTATAAGGGATACTGGACCTTCCCAGCCTTATAATGCTTTCCTTTAGCATCTATGGACTTGTTCATGAAGTTGTCTAACTCCTTTCTGAACCTGCTGATGCCACCCAACACATTTCAGGAGGTTGCTACCTGCTGTTCTTAATTTTAAGTCACTCCTATATGAGTGAGCGACCCCTCTTTCCCATACTGTGGGATTTGGTGAATGGCAGTTTTGCACTTGCCTAATCCACAGCTTTATGATTTTATAAATCTCAGTCATGTCTTAGCCAAGTAAATCACTACAGTGTTTTTGGAAGATAACCAGTCCAATACACAGGCTTCTTAAAAATAAATAAATAAATCAATCAAATTGCAAGAGTAGTCTTCAAACATCAAATATAAGGGAAACAACATTAGTCATAAGACCTAATGACTTGTTAGCAACAACTGTTACCATCACATTGAGATCATACTCTCACATATTCCAGTTCAGCTTATAAAATAATTGAAAGGGGAGAGCACGTCTATTTCAGATGAGCAAATACTCTGAAATTCTGGGATGAAACTCCATTGTCACTGAAATAGAAAAATAAATATACAATTTAAGTCTTCCTTGTATAAAGCAAAAGAAAGGATTATCACTCATTCACTATAAAACTTGTGCTTGTATGCTAGCTTTGGGAAAAAAGATAGGCACATGTTCAAATACATACCCTTCATTCTGTTTTCTATCTGGCTAGCATAACAAACTCTATAGGTGACTCAGGTGCAATGCCTTGACTTCTTTCAATTGCTTAAACTGAAAGGTATTCTATAGTAGTATTGGAATACTATACAGAATATGGTATTCTATACCACATACCAGTCCTATATTCCAGTATCTATGCTATTGCAGGCTCTCTCGGTAAAAGATCACTCTTCTAACCTCAGGGACTGTATCTGTGCTGCACGTACATAAGCGAGTCAGCCTTCTAGTTCAGAAATCAGCTCTAGGAGACAAAACTTCAGAAATTCACCCTTCATACTTACCTAAACCAAAGATTTTTATACATCAGGTTTCTCGTTTACCTAGTTTAAAACACAGCTTGGGTTGGCACTAAACCACAAAGAGCAGTGGATAAGAACTGTGCATTTTCTGACAGGTCATTGAGCCGGAGCCTAACATGCTCATCTTAACAGCTCATTTGTGTCTGCTGTCCTGACGTGCTGACATTTGCTGTCAAGGTTCCTTTCCCAGGCAGTGAGGCGCTTTGCTATTCAACACCACTGTTCTAATCTGCAGTGGCACGTACCAGTCTCTTAATTACTGATACAAGACTGTTGTCTCTAGAATTCAAAGACAGACCCCCAAAATCCCAAAATTAAGATTATCAATGGCTTCTCTATTATGGAAACTAGACACTTAAGGCAGCACAGGACACAAACTATGAAAAAGGTATTTATTATTTACACAACTGCTATAGTTCCTTAAGAACAATATATACCATTTTTATTTGAAAGGGTCAGTCGTCTTTCAAATACATGAACTGCATAATGCACAAGTGTTGGTAATGCCAAACAGCAGTCACATCACACTTCTATAGTGCAGGCATAAGCAGCGCAAGTAAATGATATTTTAAGAACAGTATGGCTGAATATTGTATTTAAACACAGTGTTTGCACTTTGACAAGATTTAGCTAGAAGAGAACAAGGGTTTTGTTCATGCTTTGTTAGGAATGTGACTTTCCCATCTGGGGTTTAAACCCTTTATCTGACATGAGAATTTTTCAGGCAGACTGCTTTTTGCTTACCAAGTAAGAGGGGGTTTCTCTCCTTCAATCTTTTCTTTTCCAGCAAACACTGCTCTATAGTACAAGTTCACACGCTGGGGTAAATTGGCCATAGAGGTGGTACTTTCCCATCTTACTGTCTTGCATGGAGAAACACTGACATACTAATACATACCAAACTTAGACAACTTGTAATTTATAGACTTAAATAGTGGAATGGGAGAGGGAGACTGTTTCTAAAGATGGAGGGATTAGAGGGCTTGTACAATTCATACACTGCCAAGTTTGGCTCCTTACTCAACTTTTTTGGTCTAAGTATTTTTTTTTTTCTAGTTTCAGAATGGTTTTGGTCTTTAATGGTTATGGTTGTACTTCGGCAGCAAAGGAGAGGAAAAAATTTTTAGTGGAAACACCAGAATTGAATGCAAGAAAAAAGTAACTGACTTATTTCTCCCCCTTTGAGCTTATTGCTGTGATCTTTAAAATAACCAAACAAAACCAAACAAAAACCCCACAACCAGCCAACTGGAAGACCAAGTTTAGCAGTCATTCTGGCATTAGATCCAGTGTCCAGCACTATTATACTCTAGCATAAAAGCAAGGAAAAGTCCAATGATCTTAGTTATGTTCCCTTCAATTCAGTGCCACATAATTTTATTAGCATTATTGTCCTTGCTTCTTTGAAAGATACCTGAAAGAAATAAAAGTACATTTTTCACAAAATGAGAGGCACAAACATGTCTAGTACCTTTTATAAACTCTTAAGTATGAATCTGCTTTCTTTTCTCACTAGCAATCCCCCTATTAATAACCAAAAATTAGAAATGTGATCAATAGTACTTACAATATTATTTGATTTGAACATTTTCTTTCAATTCCATGATAGGTTATCTTACAGTAATTCAAAGTCATGTTTTTAGTTAGACTCTAGTAGGCTTTTTAAACAAAGAGGAAGGAAATGGAAACATGCTTTATCCTAAGAGATTGAAAATGACATCGGTTGGAAAAGTAGCTATTATACCTTTAAGATAAAAAGGCCCATTAGATATGACACTCCTTCAAATACATTCAAGACTTTAATGACCAGTCAACCAGCACAACCTGAAAAGAACAGCCCACTATGCCTTCTTTACAGAATCTGAGTTACTCCAAAATGCGTGCTTTTGGATCTTACAATTCTCTTACCAGTGCAGCTGGAGCAATCTGGCTGTGTGGTGACATTGAAGTAATTGCAAATACTCTAGAAAAAAACCTAGCCAATTTAACTGACAATGTGAAACATCCAGTGAATTTCACTGGTTTTAAAGTTTAACATTTGACTTTCTGTTCTAATCAGAAAGAAAACTGTATCGAGTTTGCAAGCTGTTCTTTTAAGCACTTAATGATTTTTGAATAGCATATTGTACATATTTTCTTCACGTGTACTGAAACTTCATGCTGTTGCATAAAAATATTAAGAAGAATTTTGTCCACAGCAAGAATTAGGATGCTAACTGGTGTCCTAAGCATTTGGAAAACTCTAATTTATAATACAGCAATTTACATTCCAGAGCCAATTAATATCGTAATACCACACAACCTGGATAGCACCTGAGAACCACACCGTAATGCCCCAGACCTCTGAAGTAACCACTATAAAAGCTATCTTGTAACAAAGGACCTAACATCTGAACTGACAGCCTAACTTTATAAGGCTCGAAAGAGAGATTTCCAGGGACTAGGTTCCTTCAAAAATTCTTTTCCCTTTAGAAAGTACGATTGTTTCATTGAAAACAAATGGTGGTCTTGAATACTGGAGCTTTATAACTCTAAGTGATGTAAAAGTTTATCAGCTCAGTTGTTTCTGGTCTTTGTACAGACAACCTTAGGCAAAACATGGTGGGGTCAGGGACAGAAGGAAGAAAGAATTTGGACTTTGTTCTTACCTCTCCCAATGTTTGTGATTCAGCTCCAAAAAGTCATCTAATTTTGCTATTTCTTTGAGGTACTGAGTGAGCTTTAGAAGCTCCTTGTCTTTATCCCGATTTAAATGTGCTTTCATAAAAGGCCTTATCTATACAAAATAAACAAACTGGTTATAACCATTTGCTCAAATCAAGAAAAATGCTTCTAACTCTCTATCATTTATCACCTCATTAAAATATATTTTCAGTACTATGCTAAGTTATAACTTCTCTTAGGTAAAAGGAAGGAAAATGCTTTGCATCAGTGGCCACATCCAATTGGTCTTGTTACTCTTGCCGGGTGGACTGTAGAGTTTTTGCTGTGCATGCCCACCAGGAAGAAATTTGTTTTGTCTTGCACCTCTTCAAGCCTTCCTCTCTCAGTCAGACAGAATGATAAAATAATCTTCAATGGACCGCCGCATTTCCTCATATTTTGTAGGTATTTTTGTAGGACACGAGGGGTTTTCAGCTTTGGCTTGACTTGTGCAGCATCACTGCAACCAGATGCTTTTTTTTCAACAAAAAGCTTTTGACTACAATCATAGTTTCCATGAAGAGATGTCAGATAGAAAGCTTATCTGAAAACTGCTTTAAGCTTGGAATACATTATACCTGTCCCTTGTTTTAGTGATTCAACATTTCAGTCTGCAGCTCTGTTAACAACATGTAGACATATATCTTTCAAATCTGAGCTAGAGGGAGCTCTCTGGATAATCCTCTCCCAGCAAGATCTTTGCTGTTCCTGATTGCCTCCTAACTCTGTACAGTTCCAATTAATGTCATCTTTCTAGGTCTCATGAATTGCTATCCCTTTCACACCATAGATACTGTCAAAGAAATACCATCTTGGATTTCTGTGTTTGAAAATATCTTTTTTTTTTTTTTTTAAGAAATTTATGGTGGCTCTCTTAGTACCGTGTTCCTGTACCATCATCTGTAAGTGGAAAATTAAGTTGCATGCTTTCTATTCAGAACCAGCACTGATAATGGAGCACAAACTGGTTGACAATTTTATAAAAATGAAGTATTTGCTGTTCTGCAGTCAAAATGGCTTGAGGTAGTAATTATTTCCCAGAACAGAACGCTTGCTATTACATTGGCATACTACCATGAAGTACCACTGTTTGATATTTGATTATTTTCTGAATATAATCACTCTTGAGATTGAACATCACATATTTCAATGGTGCCTGTCAGCAGTGCCCAGCTTAATTAGAGCTCACAGATACAATTTAAGCAGAAATCATATTTTCATTGATTTTTGATACTCTTAAAAGCTCACTTAACAGCGAAACAAAGCTTACTGAATACAACTATTAGGGAAATATTAGTCCAGACAAATGGCAATCTAAATGAGAAAATAAAATATTCATCTTTGCTATGTTAAGCGTAGCAAACATAGATGTAATGTAAACATAACACTCACGTTATGTTAAGAATAGCCCTTCTTTACAATACAGCAGAGGTATGAGGAAGTATTACTTGAAGTATAAGAAAAAGTAATAATAAATGAAAATTCCAGTTAAAATTACCTTGAGACCATTTTGTGGATTCATTAGGAAGTTTCGGCCAATATCATCGAACATAATAGTATTTTTTTTGCTGTAATATTCTGAAAATTTTCCCCAGATAACACCAAGAGGCTTCACCTGCAAAATTAACATATGCAAGGTACCTGAGATAAATCAGATCATATGCAGGAGATTACAATACCAGTCTATAAGAACTTGAGTCTAAACTTAAATGGACACTTGCATCATTCTTTTGCTGAAAAATTAGCAGGTAGTTGGGCTTTAATAAGGGAAAAGATGTGAAATAGTATAACATATTAAATCCCTCCTACATTAAAGGAAACCTTCCTGCTGGTACTAAATTTTCTTGCAGAAGTTATCTATTTGATTTGAAAGTAGTATCATCTAAATGTACTACTCAAAATAAAACATTAATAAAGAATTTCAGTAGCAGAAAAAACCCAACCACCTATGCTTCCAAGATTCCTACAGTTTTCTGTCATGAAAACTCCAGCACAACTTTATTGTTGAACATTTCAAAGGGATATGATGTCAGTTGAATACAGAAAAAGATCGGGAGGAAAAAAACAGGTACTTACATCTATTAATCCCCTTCTAGGAGTGTGCACTGTTATCATGGCAGCGCTGTCCAACATGAAAGTTATCTTGTAGTTTGCATTGGTACTCACTCCAAGCTCCTGCATCAAAAAGATTTATTTTTAAAGCTTCTAATCATGACAGTTTACTGTACAACTGGAAGCACAATTAAAATACATTGTTTGTTAAAGGGTGAGCCGCTGAGGATTACCAGACACACACCAAAAATGGGCATCTGGGGGGGTTAAATTTTTTTTTTTTTTTTACCCAATAAGAACATCATTCTACCAAAAGGAAAAAAAAACCTGAACATGAATTTATTTTTGCAGTGCTGCTATCGGATTGTGATTCAGCAACAGATGTTAGCATAAAATCAAAGCAACTGTGCAGAAAAGGCAAAATACAGAGGTCCTGCCCATACCTTCATGCATAACCTTTCACAAGTTCTACATGCCTCAGCTTTACTCAGTGTCTATAGCAAGGACAGCAACCTGTACTGTCTGCTCTTTATTCCTTCCAGTAAGCTGCAACAAATCACAGCCCAGTGGAAGATGAAATACACCTCAACAGTTCATTGTTACCATTTCATTCTACATGTGTCCAAGACAGCCAAAGGTAGTCAGAGATCTGTCAGTTTGCACTTTAAAGGTTTGATGACTCCTGAAACAAAGACTCTAAAGAAAACATCCTTTTTAGAAATAAAAAACTTTGACTAGATGAGAGAGCATCATTTCCATTTCAAATACTTTCCAAGGCTGAAAAGTAATAGTAAAATTTGCTGACACATTATAACGTAGATATTGCTGACAATTTCTAGTGTGTGCAACAGCAGTAATATGCAGAGCTACCTAACAAGGAGAAAATATCCACTGCAACAGCTCTCCTGCAAATATCCAGCCACACATAACTGATTTGCTTTTATAGCAAAAAAATGAATCTTGCAAATGAAAAGTGCTACCTACCTGGGCCAGTATCCTACTACACTGCAAACACTAGCTGTTCTAGACTGTTTGAATTCCAGCCATAAATAGATGGCAAATGAGAGATTAAGCTTGGGTTATCTGATACTCCCTTCTCTTTAATGCTGTTACTGCTTTGTAGTTTAAAACAAAACCTTTAATGTCAAGTATCACTGGGATCATTGTTCCTTGACAAGAAGTGAAACTTTTAGAGGTGAGCACCCCTGGTGTTATCAGTTTAGGGAGAAACAGCACTTGGTATCTCAACTGATCAAGATTCTAGGGTAGACACAGAAAGGTTATGATTCAGTTAACATACGAAAGGTCTGCAAAAGCGGCCTAGAAAGGTAGAAGGGTGACCAGTGCAGGGGAAACAGCCCCGTTATGAACAATGGTTTTCCACAAGATTGAGCCCTAGCACTACACTGACAGATACAACATAAACAGAGATGTAACACTGCCACAAGGGCAACGTTTGCAAGGCTCAACACTGATTTTACTTGCACTAACTCCATTTAATAGTTCTGAGTAGAGCTTCTAATTTCCAAGATCACTCTCGGACAGTTCCATTTGTTTGGAACAAAATGTACCAATTCATTATTTTGAGGAAGAGAACAATGGAAAATGTGCTTTGCTCTGTTAAAATCTGGGGAAAAAAAAAAAATGGAGTGGAGATAGAAGTGCTTAAATTTCAAAAAGTTTTTCCTGCAAAAGCAACAAGCTTTGATTTATAAGCACAAAAAACCAAACCTACCAATGAAACATACAGCAGTTCTTAGTAAGCTCATTAGATTTACAGCTAAGCCTGACTGTAAATATGTTTACCACTAGGTCAGCTGTGCAAAACTGACTAGTTGCCCAATTTAGGTACGGAAGAAACTAGGATTGAAAAAAGAGCTCATACGGATGTTTTAATAAGGCAGAGGAAGCAACAGAACCACACAGCTGCAAGAGGTATAAGATAAATATGAAAAGAGTTTCCTCTTGATAACCTCCTCCAGCCTGCTGCATCTGTTCACTCCTTAAAAAAAATAAAAATTGCACTTTAAAGACGAGAACTCTATAATTAGAGGTAAGATGAAAGCAACTATGAAGGCTGTGTGACTAATCTAAGTTTCAGCAGGTACTGACTTGTGTCTAATTCTGCTGAATTTAGCACTTACTGCTGATAGTTTGGGTGAAATTCCAAAATTACATTTAGTCTAGTTTTGTGAGAAATATAATTTAAAGTGACTATGAAGATTTTAAAAAACTCAGGTTTTGATTCCTACAACCTCTCCAGTTGCTAACCCTCTCTATAACGCTGAGCTTGACCCAAGTCTAACAACAGCCAGCCAGACTAGAAACAAATTACATATTTTCAGAACAACCTACTTTCATTTTTGCTTCAATCCACTTCATATTAGTAGCAGCTGAAATAAAAAGGAGAAATCAGAAAGAATATCAAAATAAGTCACTGACAGGCAAAAAAAGAAAAGTCAAGAACTTAACAGATGAAATTTTTTACGCAAAGTTTACTTTCAGAAAGATCCATCCTTGTTACAGCTTTTTGGGTTCACTGCCTTGAAGACAAACTTCCTTCATGGAACTTTATTAAATCTTACTTTTCAAATGAACAGGCAGATAAAGCACTGCACACATTTAAACCATCTCCTAGATCAGCCGTTACTGAACTACAGGCTGCAGGCTCCTAAGTAGTGGGCTACACGTGCTTTGAGGAATCATAGTGCCTGTGCAGGATTTTCTCCTGGAAGTAATGAGAAGAATACATGAGTCCTGGTAAGGACAAAATGTCAGTATTGTCCACTGATGTAAGAATATATGGAAACATTGTTCCAGACTATGAAAATTAAGTTTTGTAATACAGTTTTAATATGGCACTGGCTAAGGTCTGTTCTCCAGCTGTGGGACAGGAAGTGAAACAGCATGCAACAGCAATTGACCAACCATGCCTGCAGACATGAGAGTTTGGTTCATTTGGCAGTTCACTGCTTCTTATTGCCTGGGTTGAGATTATTTGTCCAGATGGATATCAGACGGTGTTTGAATGTTGATTACACAGTTTTGTTACTTCAAGCACTTGTTTGTTTGTACAAAGTGACACCCAGTAAGGTGATGTTGAGCTTTATACTGTGATCAGACCCATTCATGTGAGCAATATGTGGTGTTTTTTCATGTAAAAAATAATTGTTTTCTAAAATAGCTCTAATACTGTGTGAACATTCCTGTTGAATGTATTACAGCTAAGCATTCGTGCATTGTTCTTAGATCCTGTGACTCACAAGCAATACAAAAACCTTCCACCTGGAGTCTCTGCTCTAAATGATGGATGATTCACAATAAAGCCTTAGGTATTGAATATAAAACTTACACCAAATTACAATATCATAATCCTCATATGCAGATGTCAGGAATTCATGAAGGTATGGCCTCATTAATTCTACCCCAGTTTCAGCACATGATCTGTGGTCTGAAAATAATATAAGAGATAAGCAGTTCATTATTGAAGTTTAAGTTGAGTTCATTCTGACTTTCCTATCTGTCCAGAGACCTGAGGAGTCTCATAAAGAAAGTACTGGGGCACTTTAAAATCGCAAGTCAATTAATAACAAAATACCATCCCCATTTTAAAGGTGGAGAGAAGCAGCAGAGGGGATATTTGTCTGTTGATCCTTATAGGTATTTAAGAACTTAGCTCATAATTAAATCAGAGATCTGTGGGTCTAAATATCTTTGAAGACTCAGGCCAAATAGTTAATGTGTCCACCTCAGCAAATTTGTAACAGCCCAGATATGAAATAGTTTGCTTCAAACCTAGTCCAGTCAATTTTTTGATGATATATCAAGCTTATTTCAGGCATGCAAATGTTGCCTGTTCCAATTAGAAAATTGCTGTCAAATTCTGCCAGCAGATCTCTAAATAAAAATTTTAAACTCAGTAATAGGTTTATTTTTTATTTCAGATTGTAAACAACTCTCATCAAAAAGGAAAGCTAAAAAAAAAAATAAGGCAAGTTATTATTTACTACTTATAGTCAAGCTGCTATGACACACCTGAATCCCAGAAAACTCAGAAGAAATATTCTGGCTTCTAAAAAAACCAGCCTGACAGAATTTTCAGGTAAACCATGCTTTTGTGCGTGTTTAGTAACGATCTGGAAATAAAATTTGAAGCTATTCTTCCACAACCCCTAAAGTGGAGTCAGTTAGGTACAGACTGAGATCATTATTTTACAATATCTTGCCCTGTCACTGTGACACCTGAGATACCATTCGGTCAAGAGAAAGTTTATTTGGATAGAATACTAAATTGCTTCTTTATATGATCTTGCAGAAAGTAAATAGTTACTGCACTAAAATCAACAATATGCAACATTTAAAGCCAAATGCTTTTAAAAATATGAGCAGAAGACAAATATTACAAGGTAAAAATTATATTACAACACCCACCAAAGTTACTGAAGTATATTTGTAAAGCAAAAATTCAGAACTGGCAAATAAACTGACCTCTTAAACAAAAAAGACAAGTTGTATAAAATCTCACCAAATAGTGTATAATCAACATCTAGCACCAGCAGCTTTTTTCCTTCTCTAGGAGGATTCAGAATTTCCACTTTGTATTCTTTAACTCTGCGGGAAATTTTTAGTAGATTTTCTTCCCTAATGTAACAGTGCAAAAAGTTACAGTTAATTAAAATGCATACTGCACATTCAACGACAGGACTGGTTTTTAATAGCTAAAACTCCTAACCTATTTTCTACTTCCACAACTTCCTCTTCAATATCAAAGTCATTGACAACATCATCATTATCAGGAGGTGGCCCAAGGACATCTTCCTAGAGGAATAATAATAAAAGATAACTAGGATCACTGAAGGAAAATAACAATGGATATCAAGTTTCCGTTCCTGCACGCTACAGGATAAAACCCCAACTATTAAATTAAAATTAGGGGAAAGAATTACTCAAGTATACTAATTTTTCAGATTTAAGAAGTCAGTGAATATCATAATAAGAGGTTTGTACTTTAAGTCCAGAACAACACAGAAGTTCAATAAATATACTGCTATCAGAGTTCTGCAGAAGAGCTTAATTTACATAGAAAAATAAACACCAACAGGAATCTACTGTGCTATTATTTTTCAAATGATTATTGGAATAGTCAAATTTTAAAATTGCAGTGAGAAGGCATATATATATATCATCTATTACTATTTAAAGTAATAAGTAAAAT
>JAAGNO010008355.1:52740-68847 GCA_033439905.1 Ceryle rudis | reverse complement strand
CTGGACGCAGTACTCCAGGTGAGGTCTGACCAGAGCAGAGTAGAGCAGCAGAATCCCCTCTCTCGATCTGCTGGCCATGTTTCTTTTGATGCAGCCCAGGATGCCATTGGCCTTCTGGGCTGCAAGCGCATGCTGTCTGCTCATGTCCAGCTTCTCGTCTATCAGCAGAATGACCTATCAACAAATGACCTCTTCTCACAAAGATTTGGTCCCAACAAAAACAATTTGTGACTCAAGTATTTCCTGTATAGATCTGATGAAAGGAAGCAAAATCATACGGAAAGACATTTATTCAGAAAGCAGCTTTACCACTTTGCTAGCTGTTGCCACAGTTTTGTTACAAAAGGGCAGTGGAAATCACTTTTCCCTTTTGAGGCATTTAAATCCTTTTTTGTAAAGCACATTGAGTGCTCTTCATAAGATCATCATATTTGCTAACTCAAATTTTCTGTCCTCTGACCTCTTTGAGAAGCTACAGAAAGTTTGGTTTGGTTTTACATTATTCAGTAGAGAACTTAAAATAAGATGGGTATTTTCATTCTAATTTTAATAATAGTCTTCACATAGCAGCCATGCAGCAGCAGTCAGCAGGACAGCAGCCATTGAAGAAAGCTTTATTTCTACATAAGCTACGCATTTTTGGAGAGAATTAGAGTCTTTAGAAAAATTCTCAGAAGCAGAGCCAGTGAAAAATAACAAATAATCCTTGAAACCATTACTGTAATCTCTTTTTTTTTTTTTTTTCTCTAAAGATTACAAGGGAATGTCATCCTGTCTGTATATTAACAAAAATGCTGACAGTACTTATTAAAAAAGTGGAATTAATGCTGCAGTCTAAATGTAGTTATATTCAGGAATATTCAGAGCTGCAGTAACTTCCCTCTCTTTGATGATGCATGAAGAACTACAGCCTACACTTTCTAACCCACATCCAGGCTCCCAAACCAACATTTAAACACCTACACAGTTTCAGACTAATTTTAGGTAGCCACCAAGCCGAAAACGTTTGGCCAATATATACTATGCTAATTTTGCATCTAGAATGATGGTTGTAAGGCTCTGGGACTATGCCTAACACTACAGCTGTGTTGATGCACGCTCACTACAAATATAGAAGAAAAAAACCCCAATACATCCAAGCTCAGCTTCAACAGCTATTAAGCCATCGACTCAGTTACCATCTCAGGACATCTCAGGCCTCCATCTCAGGCCTCCTACCCCCCATCCTGTTTTTTCTGTTCCTTACGGATCATCTCCATTCTGTCTAACTACCCCAAAGTTCCTGTCTCAGGCACTGTAGCTGGCAAAATGACTAATGTAAATCCAGGATGAGTGTTAATATCTCCTACTAACCCCCACAGAAATGGTGCAAATGATGAATTGATAGGGAGGTCCTTTACTTGTTTGTCTCTCTGCAACTCAATGCTTGGCACATATTTTATGGCTTGTTTTTATGCAACCAGCCACTCAAGCATTTGGAAAGAATGGGACAAATAATGTCACTGTGCTTTGTAAAAAATTATTTAGATAGGACATCATGCAGAGTAGGGTAAAGCCATTCTCCAAAATAGCAATAGTTGTTAATGCAGCATTACTCACACAGGGAAACCAGATAATCTACAGCCACCAAAAAGCAATCGTGACTCAATTTGAATGACTCATGGTTGTGACTAACCTGTATAATAGCTCTCTTTTCAGAAAGTCAGTCTTTAAATCATTTCTCCATTGCCTTGTATTCCATAATTCTAAAATGATTACCGATGCACAAACACAGTTTAGAACTAAGCAAATAACAATGCTATATAAATGCATCTTAAAGCTTTAAAGAAAGTAAGTGTATTTGTCTAGAATCTACAAGAGTAATTCTTAGTCAAACATAAGGTAAATGCAACTGAATTCCAGACTGGAGGGATGGAAGGTTGAGTCATCCCGCTGTCAGGTGCCTGCACCCTGACTGCAGGTGCTCTACACCTCATTGATCAATCGCACTATAGTTTTGCACAGTGAATTAAATCTATAAGAGAGAGGAAAACTTAGAGCTCATTCGTTATTGGTCCACTCTTCAATACAGGGTAAACATTTCTTCTCATATACTGTTCAAATGAACCCCCATTATTTAAAAACATTTATAAACTCAAAACTACTGTTTGCACCTGTTATGTAAAGCAGGCAAATTAATTTATTACTATTCATTTTTACAAATAGTCATATGCCAAAGTCAAACAGCAAGTAGGCAGGAGAAAAGGAACCAAATGAAACCTCTTCTCCAAGTGCATCACCGAATAAAGCTTTTTAATTTGCACTCTTATCACAAAGTGTCCTGTCACACCCTTTGCAGCAAATGATGTTCATACCCACCCAATGCAGCCAGCACTAACTGAAAAGGCTGTGAAATCAGCTGAAGAGACATACTGAAATTGCCTGTTATATGGTGCTGTAATTCTTCTGCTATTCTACTCTCTTCAGTGAGTCTACAGAGGTACCGCATTTCAAAATTACACTTCTAACTAAAACTACATATACAGTAAACAAATAATCCACGTAACATTTCTCAAGAGTCTCTAAGCAGGTTTATCTGACATTGTCACTAATGGAAAAGAGGATTAATGCGCTTTATTATTATTTATTACCCCCCCTTTGACTGTATAAAATCCAGATGCTTTCCTCGAGTTCTTGCTAAAGACCTTGATCTGAATCCTGACTTACAACCTTAGGTGGGAGAAGCATGAGAAAGGGAACAAAAGATTTGTGCTGTCCCTTGGGGCATCAGGCAGTAATCAAAGACATACAAAATTTAATCCATACTGTAGGGAGCATTTGATTGATTGACTGATTGATTAAAACCTGCTGTAGACCAGTCAAGCATCTCCCTCTGGGAGAAAACTTCTAGGTAATTTGTCAGAAAAAGTTTACTAATAAATTCCTGAGTTTCCACTCTCCTCAGCATCCTCACTGTATAATTTTCAATAAATCTGAAGCTGCTTCATACTCAAAAGTATGATAAACTGATTACAATTAATGCAGGAGCCATGGCGATAAAACTTTTAATATATATAATACAGATTATATATAACGTACCTCCTTCAGGAGTTTAATCTTATCTATCAAAGCTGCAGAGGCTCTGTAAATAAAAAATATGCCAATGCACACATATTCAAGCTCTCACCCAAACACCTTTTGGCTCACAGCAAAATATGGCTAGAAAGCATTTCCTCAGTTTATTTTTAAGAGATGGTCATTTCATTTTCTGGGAAAAAATACATTATGCAAAAACTATATTATGCAACACTACATTTCATTAATATTTTTTTTGATGACAGAAGCCTGTTCCAACTTTCTAAATCCATTATGAAAGTAGGGAATGATGCCCATGAAAAGGATGAGTCACAACATTGCTGCTGCTGGAAATGAATAAGCATAAACTTTTTTTCAAAATGTCCTCTAATCTGTGCAAAATAATAACTTTCTGCTTTAACAGAAAAACTTTGAGAAACAGTAAAAGTGGAAACAGGTTTCTCAGATTTATTCTTTAAAAATAATGGCATTTTCCCGTATTGTTTAAAGGTAGTCTTAACAAAATGCAATATTTATTGGCAGTAGCTATCTGTTTACACAGCAATACTAAGCACACAACTAGCATAATGTTGGGACATCCCACCATGGCATAGAAATGATATGCAGAACATTACACACAGTAATGTCCCCCTCTACTCTGCACTAAGTGAGACCACATCTGGAGAATTGTGTCCAGTTCTGGGCTCCCCAGTTCAAGAGGGACAGAGCAATACTAGAGAGAGGCCAACAGAGAGTTACGAGGATGCTGAAGGGACTGGAATATCCCTCTGATGAGGAAAGGCTGAGAGCCCTGGGGCTGTTTAGTCTGGAGGAGAGAAGAACTGAGAGGGGATCTTATGAATGTTTACAAATATCTGCAGGGTGGGTGTCAAGTAAAAGGGGCCAGTCTCTTATCAGTGGTGCCCTGTGACAGGATGAAGGGCAACGGTCACAAACTGGAACACCTCAACATGAGGAAAAGCTCATTTACTGTGAGGGTGACAGAGCCTGGAACAGGCTGCCCAGGGAGGTTGTGGTGTCTCCTTCTCTAGAGACTTTCCAAAACTGCCTGGATCTGTTCCTGTGTGGCCTGACTTGGGTGATCCTGCTCTGGCAGAGGGGTTGGACTCGATGATCTCTAGAGGTCTCTTCCAACCTCTACCTTTCTGTATTTCTATGATTCTAGGATATGTATTTTCCTGGAAAGATGACAAGTTGTCAAGTTAGATGGGAGACTCCTCACTATGGACCTCCCAGGAGATTCGCAAATAGATTAGCCTCATGCAACAGAAATTTTCACTTTGCTGCACAGATACCCTAAAATTACCATGCTATCTCCCACATTTTTGTCGTGTCCTTTTCAACTGCTTCAACTTCCACTTGTAAAGCTGCTGGCCTCCTCAAGCCCTCAGGAGGACAAATCTTAAAAACTGTTGCTTAAATTGTCTCTCTATCAATTATTGATTTTGAGGAAATAATCTCAAGATTTCTCATATATAAGCAGACTGCCTGGTCCTTCCATAAGTCATAAGGAGGCAAGCAACAAGTCTGCTTTCAACTTAGGACCATTGCCACCTTTTATAAGCATTGTTATAGCATCAGTGTAGACAGCTCAGTCCACTTCTTGGTGCAGAGCAGCCATTTAAGCCATGAAACATCCTAAGAACCTTAAAAATCACATAGTTCCCACAATGCAAGCCATCATCCAGCCATTTGTGTTTCTACACATTTCCACAATGCAATGTCTTCAGAAAGCAATTTTTTCACTTCCTTAGGTCAACAAAACATGGTCCTTAGTCGAAAGAAGTCAATTGTAAGATGAAAAACAACCACACTTCTGAGAATCTGAAACCCTGTCATTAATCTAGTAAAAAATTCTTGTAAATCCATTTCAGATACAGACACAGGAAACATGTACATAACAAAGTACCTTCCTACTGTTGCTCACACAAACACAAATTAGAACTATATTGCCCGTATTTGAGTGGAACTTCCTATTACTTCAAACTGTTTTTAACATGACTCTGCTAAGTCCCTAGACACTGAATATGAGCATGACTATTCCTTCCCAATCGCTACGCAAAGTAAGATTGAAACTAAAAAGTTCTGGACCCATAAACAGATGGGGAAAAAAAAAAAAAAAAAAAAAAAAAAAAGGAAGGGGTTGTTGCTTCCTTAAGAATTAGTCTAAGAGAACTGACAAGGACAAAAAATTGTTAGTGCCTGCCAGAGATGTGCTGACACACTCGGATTTGCTGATGCTAAGTCAGTAACCCACTAAAGCCCCCTGTGCCACCCACTGTGTATGCAAAAAAAAAAGCCTTTTAGCTTGTGGGATCAAAACCAGATTCAGGGCAAGGTACAAAAGGGAGAAATGGCACTATTCTTGCACCTGAAAAAAAAAAAAAATATTTTGGGGGGGTGAGAATAAATAAAACCTGTTACAAGATTGAAAAACATACAAGTATCTCAGTTCATGGTTGTCAGAAAGGCTGACAAAACCTGAATTGTTCAAGTGGGATGGGAAGATGTCATGTTAAGGGTGGGAGTGAGACATCTGCCTGCCAGAGCCCAAGGGTTTCTCTGAGCAGTTTTGCCAAGTCTAAGCTATGTCTGAGGGTCCTGTCTCAGAGCCCCAGCTGAGGAGTTTGTAACCAACACCCTTGTGTCTATCTCAGAGCCCAGCTCTGGGGCTCCTGCTGAAACCATAGTTACCCGTTTCAGAGTCTGGTCAAGGACTTATGCTGAGACAGTTTAAAAGTTAAACAGGTAGGTTTGATTTATTAAAGCAACGGAGAGGTTCAGAGTTGCTGTTGATACATGAACTAACTCTATCCCCTCACACCTCCGTGCCCCCCTCCCTTGAGAGGTATATTCCCTTATAGTGTGCTTTTATATGCTAATTCTGTCTGTCCCTGCCTTCTAGGTGATGTTTAGCATGACTGGCATCATGGAGAGAGCCACATGGATAAACTGCTGAAAAAATAGGACTGTGCCCCTTCCCAGCATGGGAAGGAGTGGAATGATAAAGAGAAACATACTAACCAACAAACGGATAGTGAAGTAATTAAATCCCTCCAAGATCTTGTAGAAACCTTACAGGAGCAATTGAAAAATGAAACTAAATACCTCTCCGAACAGCTTGCAGCAGAGTGAGTGAATAACCAGAATCTGCAAACCTCTCTTTTAGAGGTTTTGGAGCAAGAAAAGGCATATAAGACCCTGACTGATGAAAAGGATCCAGATCTGTTGTACCCCCTGGGAGATTTAGATGCATTGGTGAGACCAGCCCCTAGGGAGAAGGGGGAGCTGTATTGCAAACCCTTCTCAAAACTGAAAACTAAAACCTACCTACAGAAAATAAGGAACTTAAAATGTTATTAGCCTCAGCTGAAAGGCAAGAGCAACAATTTCAGGAAAGATTAAATCTTTTATTGAGCCAGATACCATCCTCAGTCTCAGCTAAACAAATTCACAAATAGTGTGCAAATCCTGAAACAAGGGACAGAGACATTTGGGATGATGGTGGAACTGATGTTCTGGTGGAATATTCTGATCCTACCCTGTGCCTATACAAACCATTGATTAAAACTGAAATATTAGACAAGGGGGATGGTAATGCTGACTTGAGCATTAAAATTTAGATTTCAGATATCCACTTGTAAGGGGTCTCCAAGTGGTCTGAAATCTCCTTCCCATTCAGTGCCCCGTGTAGTTGGTTGCATAAAATGCCAATTATTTCCTTTAATTTGCAGGTGTTGTGCACGTAGGCTTTCACTCTAAAACAGAAGCAGAAATTCTGGCATTTTCAATGTTTGGAAGACATTCACAGCTGCAATGGCAGAGGCTAAACAGATAGGATTGTTTAGGATGAGACTGAGGGACAGAAATAAATTAGGACTTGATGTTACCTGAGTATTAATTTATTTGGAAGCTAGTATGTTTTCAACAGTGCAGCATAAAGGAGTTATTTTCTTTAGTTAGACCACTTCTGCCCAGCTATGTTCAAATATTTCAGTAATACTTCTTAATGGATTCAATCCCTTTCCTTATAAATGTTTGCCTTTTCTCAGATGTTTATGCATGAAATCTGAACATGCCCAGCTTAAGATAGTGCCTAAGAGCAACCCTTGTATGGGTTTCTACAACTAAACCAACACCACACTTGTTCAGAACTCCATCAGTTAGTCATCAGTGACAAACTGATGAAAAAAAGAAGTGAAAAGTACCAACACAGTAACTATTTTTATCCAAAATAGAACATTTTAATTTGTAGATTTTTTTAAAAGGAAAAAAAAAAAAAAGTCTCATGCAGTGACTTAAAAAGAAAAAATAAGAAAAGAGATGCTTACCCTCTCCCTACCCTTCTTTCCTCAGTCTCTCAAACTCCTACCACTCCCATAACTCATGCATAAATGTTACTGCGAATCACAGCTCGTTCTCTCTGTCCTAGAGTGTGAATATGAACTTGGGCTGTTCATCTCCAAACAGTTTGCCTCAAACTGTGGGCTACAGAGAATTAACTTCTCCTCACAAGTCTTTTCTCTGTTCCCCCTTCTCTGCTGGGGAAGAGTCATTGGGTGAGTAGGAGCAAAGAGAGCAACTGCTACAGTTTAGCCCCAGATATGGTCTAAACACAGACACCAGTGGATTAAATCAATGAGATATTCTTTCTGCCTGGTGTATTGTAGGCATTTTCACTTAATGTTTCACATCAGATGGATGAATCAGGTCTTCCCTCATGGAAAACCTCGACTCATCTTCCCAGCCGCTACTACAATCTTTAGTATAACCCTCTAACAACAAGCACAGAGAAATATAAAATCGATTCGCTTATGAACACATATAAATATTTTTAACTATTTCTTTAAAAAGGTGAATCCAGAAACAACATGCTCTGAAGTCACTTAATGCTGCAGCAAGCTGTACTTGACACACCACATGACAAGGCTGGTAAGATCTGTCAGCAAGTCCTGCATGGTCAGCTGACACTGTGTTTAGGTAACCCAGAGCTGTACAGCTTACAACAGTTGAATCCCATATAACTAGAGAACTGCTGCTGTGCAGCTCTAGCATGCCCAGCATACTCCATGCTACCAGATGCTGCAGTGCAGACTTGTTTCTCCTGTCTAGATGTTTTCTGGGAAATTCATCCAGCTAATTTATAGCCACTACACTGTCAGAGCATCATAAACTATTTCTCAAGTCCTAGTGATGGGCTCCATTAATTTTATTGAAACATAAGTTTCACATTAGATTTTCAATCTGTTATTTGACAAAGCCAGTAATTCTCAGACAAATAATTTTCATCAAGCATACATTACTTTCTACTAAGACATAGTATATATTCTATTCCAAATTGCAGAAATCCTCTATGCAAAGTAAGGATATATCATCGCCCTGTGATACCTTTATGTACAATAAACAGTCCCGGAGACCTAAATTATTCAGCATGGTGTGCTTAAGAAGTAGAGTTTGCTCATATTTCTTTATGTGAAATGTAGTTGGAAGCCAAGTGGTTCCATTTAACCCATTTCCCAGGAAATCAGAGTTCATTTGGTTAACTTTTAGCAAAAGAAACGTATCTTTTCTTTTGGTCTTCACTTTCATATTTGAAATTAATCTAGGAGGTCTGAATTACACTATTTTACCTTCAGTTCAAGCCCTCAAATAAGCACATCACAAAAGCTAAGGAACTATGACAGATGACAAAAAAGCACTGTGTAGGTGAAGATAAAGAAGAGACAAAATAGTTAAGTGCTGGAGTAAATAGATAGGGGATGTTGCTCAACCTCCATCTTAGGTGGAGAGATCAGGTTAAGCAAATGTCTTTAAGGAATGTTTTAAGTGGAGTTTACCTTGCCTTTGGGCAAAAGTATGGATTAGCTCACCTCCTGAGTAGCATTAATCTGTGTCTTTGGAGTAGCCTTCATGGCCCTTGTAACTCTCAGGATGACAGCTACTATAGCAACATCACAGAGCTACTTCACCTTCTTCTCTAGGGCAAACCAGTGACGATCGCTTCTGAGACGTGCTATCACATACGCATTTTTGTCTTCAGCTGGCTATATCTTACCGAATAAAAGACAAAGTATTTTCAAGGATTTCAAGCACAATCTTTCTAGTGGGCTGGCAAAACCTTTATAAATCACCTGGCAAGAAGCAAGGTACTTCCATGGCTCAAGAAGTTGTGAGTTTGAGATCACTTTGAAGGGAATGAGGAATAAGGGAAGATATTCTGTACCTCTAGGTGCCTGGCACTGCCCCAAGGCCATCTGTGCAAAAACCTGTGGCCAGAAGAGCTTTATCCATTTGACATATCAAATGCTTGTTCTGTTCTGCTTTGGTGCACTTATACTTCTTCTTAAAAGCCTGTCACCATTCAAAACAGCTACTACAAACTAAAATAATGCTTTCCATTTTAAAGTTGCCTTAGTAGGAGCTAAAGGATGGTAATAACTGGATGAAAGCCAGGCATCCATTTTTATCACCTCCTCACCACCCAGCATCTCCAGGTCAGAAATAGGTTTTCAATTTCTTTTTTGGCATCTACAGCAGACCTTTTGTGGGAGCCCACAGTTATTTGTGAGCAAGAAATCCAGAGACAGCAGCAGTATCTTTGTGGAGCAGGCAGACAGAAGTAGATACTGTAATCATTGTGCATTTTGGGAAGGAAAGAAAAAATCAAGTTTTTAACTAAAATAATTATTTAACTAGATTTATTTAACTAAAATAATTATTTCTTACACTGAAATCATTCATTCATTTATACCTAGAGTGTGGCTTGAAACATAATGGGCAAAGTGCAGGACAAAGCATTTCAAGAGCTCAGTTCTTCTACAGCTCGAAGTAAATTACAGTTGATATAACAGAAAAATACCCTGACATATTGAGAAAAGTAAAGAGGGAGCAATTCAGATAGAAGAAAACAAGACTACTTGCATTTTATTCTTCTGGCTTTAAAGTGAGCACTTGGTTGAAACATTATGAACGGTCATAACAGATCAGTGGGGCATATTTCCTTTGCATTATCAGATTTTTGTTTCTGTTTGTAAGAGCTGGTCAGTAACAAAATTTGAAGGCAGCATTAGGGAAAGTTTTGCATTGTTTCGAAGTGGGCAATGGAGGTCAAAGAAGCAGCTGCTGCGTCACCATAGCTGATGCAAAATCTACCGTAAAAATTGTATTTCATTGTATTTCATTTTATTTCATTTCATTTCATTATAAATATTTCATTATGTTGCACACATTCAATACTCAGGTCAACTGATTTCTCAAGAATATCAAAGATTTTTAACACTTTCTGGGAAAAAAAAAAAAACAACATGTTTTTTTTTGGCAGCAGATTTGGTTGCAAGATTAAAGTCCCTGTGATCTGTGATCAGTATCACATCTGGACAGTCACTATTACTATATATGTATAAAAGGAAAAAATGGTTTTGGGGTTATTTTTACAGTCAAATCTTTATTACTATGAAGTACGCTGATTAGATTCCTCTACTTGTTTTTTTTTTTAAAGGCACTAAATGAAACTAAAATCTTTGATTATGTAGCAACTAATTTGTGAACAAGGGTGACCAAATTACTGTTGTTTCTAAATTTGGTAAACTCTCGGGAATATTTTGTTGTTGACAGAGCACAGATTGGTTTTCAGCAATACTTAAGATATTTCACATCTGAGGAAATATGTACAAAGTAGAATATACATGTTTGAAAAGGAAAAAGATGACAGTCAAACAAACACTAATATAAAGCAAGTCTTGCAATAACAAAATAGCTAAAAGCAGAATGACAAATTAAGAACAGAATGTAAGTTCCTAAGAATCTTGAAGAAAACAACAAGATTACTATTCTGGAACTTCCTTACAGTGTCTTTGGCACCCAATTGAATGGAAAAAAAATAAAAGAAAAAAGATTCTCTTATATATGTGCACACTTCATACACAGAGATATATTTATATTTTTCTTGTATATATTCTTCCTGCTTTTTGATGTTTCTATTTTTAACCCCACTGATGAAGAATAATTTCTGCTTAGTTATTCCCTAACTTTTCATTAAAAGTTATCACGATCATAAGCAAGACCTGTGCTACATGATTGCAGTTGGAATAAAACATATTTCCTATTGAGTTCTGCATTGCTGGGGCACATAAATGACTTTGGGATAGAAAATGATGCAAGTGATGAGTACTTTCAGGATCAAAGGGCTTCACAGCAGCTTAGTATAAATTTTTAGTAGCTCGTAAGTAATCTAGGTGCTCAGATATCTATCATTGAGATTTTGGCCCCTAAATACGTATCAATGTCACTTTTTACAGCAGTTTTTTGGAAAACATGGAAAGAAATCACCTTCCTGAATTTGTCACCATGCACACCAGAGCCCTAACTCATCATGAGATCAAACACCCACACCAGCAGCACCAAACCCCTATGTTGCAGGCTAAATGGCAGCACCACCAGTATTCCTAGTGGAAAGGTCAAGGGCTTGGTGTATTGGTGGTCTCACTGCCCAGCTCGCCCCTTGAGGTGAACCCTTCAAGCACTTCACTGGCCACTCGAAGTACAGCAAAACTTTCCTTAATGCAGCATGTGCTGTTTGCTTCCTATTCCAGCATTTGGAACTAATCAGCTTTTAAAAACAGCAACAAAATGTAGTAAGACAAAGGAAGAATACCTCACAATTGACAACATCTGGCAGGTCATCATGTTCCCAATAGAAAAGGATCATTTTAATACACTTTATGCACACTGGATCACAATGGCTTTTTGGTACCTCAGAGCTTGGAAAGCTCCTCGGGCACAAGGCAACATTTTTTCTAACCGTATTTGATACCATCTGTGAAAATACTGTGCTGCTTATCAGCAGAGGTAAACCACATAGGGGCAGTAGCAAGGTCACCTCAATGGTACATCGACACTCATGATAAGTGGCAAACAAATCTCAGATTTTCTAAATAAGAGGAACGCATATCAAGTGATTTATGCCAAACTTAGTAATGAAGAAAAACTAGTACTGGAACATCCAGAGGATCATAAATGTCTAAAACTACGTCCAGAATTATGCAAATGGTTGTTTTCCACGGTTTCAAGTATTATCACAATACCTTCCCTTATAAACAGAGGAACAAAAGCATGTGAACTGCAGCAAGTATTGACTTTTATGGTTTGGTGTTGTGTTTGTTGGGGATTTTTAATATTCTTACTGTTTAAAATAAGAACAACTATTGACATCTTGAGGCCTTTGCAATTTTCCTGGAGTCATTAATCTCTCTGGCTGACCTAATACAATCAGCCTTTACTGATTAGCTGGTGATAGTCCTGTGCATATCCTGATGCAAGACCTTGTTAATGATCATATTTGTACCAGAGACTATGAAATGTAATACTAGAAATAAATCACTTTCTTTTGTAAAGAATGAAAATCAGTACTGTATTTAAAATGTGAAAACATTGCAAAAAATGTATCATTCTCCATTAGCAGTACTTTGAAGAAAGTACATTTTTCATGCTTTAAGTGGAAGCCAGAATGGTGACTATCATACAATCACAGACTCACTGAAATTCTGCCAAGAGGCAAAACAATGAACACTCTTTAAAACAAATCTCTCTGCTAAGCCAACATTCTGCACGGAATGCTGTATTTATGTGAGAAATACACCTAGCAAGACACCAAAGTGTTCAAAAAACAGTAGAAAAGTATCACAAAAGGACAAAAACAACCAATTTCAAGGTAAATTATTTCTTTTTCAGTTCCAGCACTTGTGTCTCTCAGTACCGCCCACCAATGCCTTGATGTTATTTTAGAAATAAATTTTACCAGAACTAGAAAGCATGTGTTGTCTAAGGCCAAGCGAGGACAACAACCTTATCTGAGGACTTCAAAAAATATATATGTAATATATATATTATTTAATCACAAATATAGAAGAAGCAGTATATAACATTAATTTCACGGCTTATTAATTGTAATTCAGCTAACTTATAACTGTCTTAGCTCAAGAAAGAGTGAGATTTACAATGAAATTAGCATATTAAAGAAACAACCACCACCAGAAACCTAAGGCAGTACTGAGAAACGGGTCAAGGAAAGCATAAAGAAAAGAGGCATGTCATGAACCTGTAATTCTGTTTGGATCAATTCTATTTTCAGATCAAGAAAATAAACAAAGAGGAGCAATCACTAAAAAAGTTAACGTGCACATAGAATACCCTGTAACCTAAAGTTACCAGATGATACTATCTCTGGGATTATTTTTTTCCCATCTCAACGACTTGTGTCCTGGTTTGAGTGAGAACAGAACTAATTCTGTTCAGTGATTTTACTCTCCATCTCAGTTCTTCTAACTCCCTGCCCTGTCTGAAGGCAGCGGCCTGTTTTCCCAGGCAGTGTCTGCTCCCAGCAGTGACAACACCCCATGGTTAGAGTCACTACCAAAGGTCGGTGTGCAGACCAAGGCCACTGCTGGATCTTGTGCACCAATGGCATTGGGGGTGCAGGAAAGGGAAAGGCAGCACCTGCAGGGAGGAGAGGACAGGGCAGGTGACCCCCAACTGACCAGCGAGAGATTCCAGCCCATATACCTCATATTGGGTATAAAGCTGAGGGATCTGGAGGGTCTCAGCCCTCTTTGCCTGCTTTGCTGGCTTTTGCTTGTCTTGGCATGGGTCCTTACATCAGAGGAGGACTCTGTCCATTCTGCCTTCGATCCCGATCAGTGTGTTCCTGAACCCGGTACCAGAATCCAGCTCCTGAACACAGCTCCAATCTGCTGCGGGGCCCAGGCTGGAACTTTCCAGGTGCCTGCTCCACAGCACCAGTGGTGATGGTGATGTAATTGAGTTTGGTACTTGTTCTGTATATATTGTATATATTCCATTTTATTATTATTATTATTATTCTCATTCAAGCTGTTCTAGTTCCTTTTCTAATGGCTCTCTCTCCCTTAGTCCCTTTCTCTTCCCCTTTGTGAAGGGAGGGCGGTTAAAAGAGACCATCTGTTATAGGTCTAGTGGGATGCCCTGACCCTCAACTTGGCAAAAACTTTCATCTAGACTTTCTATGAAAAAGTTGAAAATGACCTTGCTCACTGTAGGAATCTGTACAAAGGACGTGCCAACAGTAACTGCTGGCCTGCTTCCTGAAAGGCCAGCTGTTTCAACAACAAAGGTTTTCCTCTTTGAGAAAAAAAAAATTCTTCATGGTCTCACCTGATGTCCAACTTGTTACCCAAAGTTGGAAGATGAACTAGTGAATTCCAGAATTCTTTCTGGGTTGCAGTGTTGCAGCGCATTGTTTTCCGCAATACAGAATCATAGAATTGTCAGGGTTGGAAGGGACCTTAAAGATCATCCAGTTCCAACCCCCCTGCCATGGGCAGGTTCACCTCCCACTAGAGCAGGTTGCTCAGAGCCCCATCCAGCCTGGTCTTAAAAACTTCCAAGGATGGGGCTTCCACCACCTCTCTGGGCCACCTGTTCCAGTGTCTCACCACCCTCATAGTGAAGAAATTCTTCCTAATGTCTAACCTGAATCGACCCATCTCTAGTTTTGATCCATTCCCTCCAGTCCTATCACTGCCCAACAGCCTAAAAAGTCCCTCCCCAGCTTTCTTGTAGGCCCCCTTAAGATACTGAAAGGCCACAATAAGGTCTCCCCAGAGCCTTCTCTTTTCCACACTGAACAATCCCAACTCTCTCAGTCTGTCCTCACAGAAGAGGTGCTCCAGCCCCTTGATCATCCTTGTGGCCCTTCTCTGGACATGTTCCAGCACATCCATATCCCTATTGCAATAGGGGTTCCAGAACTGGAGGCAGTACTCCAGGTGAGGTCTCAGGAGAGTGGAGTAGAGGGGGAGAATCACCTCCCTCGACCTGCTGGCCACGCTTCTCTTGATGCAGCCCAGGATACAATTGGCTTTTTGGGCTACAAGAGCAACTGCTGGCTCATGCTGAGTTATCATGTGGCTGGTGTCCTAGCTTAGCACTGTTTTTTCAGTTGATGTACCTCTGAAGCTGGCCAAGGCAAAATTATGGTAACAGATTTTTTGATAATTTTAGGTATGACAGAATTCAAGTCTGTTAGTTTGGGGGCTTTTATCTATTCCTTTTGCCTACAGCTCGTAATTTATTTTAGCACAATGCTTTGTTCCTACCCCACTTACTATATTCCGCAGGAAATATAGAAATATATTATAATATTTTAATGAATTCTGATTTTTCCTTTTTAAAAGTATACAAAGTTACCTTCTCATGCTTGCTTCTTTTAAGGATCATTTTTGGTTATTACAGTATTTAATATTACAGAAAAAAATAAATAACCAAATACCTTCATATGGTAATGCTTAATTTAATGCTTAATTTATTAATGTTTAATAATCTTTAGATTATTTAGATGTAGGAAGGGATGACAAATTTGTCATGTTTTTTTTGTGGAATATCTAATAAGTATGCTGCATTTTATTTTTCTGTGAAAAGCTGAAAAGCTTTCAATAGTTTATCAAATTATTTCTCATAGATTCTTCAAAGTAGCTGAGGGCTGCAAGTTTTTGAGACCATAATAAGTCACATAAATAAGGGTATAATCTCCAACAAAATTTAGTTCTCAAATGAAAAGGGCAAGTAATCTAGACTATTGCAATGAAAAAAAATGGAAATATTATATTAAAAAATAAGCATAAAAATCACTGCAAACTGCCATTTCCTTTTGCCCAGAGATCAGATTTTTATAGCAATCCTTTTGTCCTTTTTTTGAGTCCTCTCCTTTAATTCATTGCTCTTGGAAACATAATGGTTTTGAGATAAGCGAATACATTTCTATCAACTGTTTATTACCACCGTTTGGAAACTGGAGGAAGTTCTTTTGTTGAATCTTCCTTGCCAATGGAGAACTGCACATGTTAGCCTCTGTGACCCTCTCTCAAACAAGAATCCAAAATTCACTAAAGCACTTGGCATAGAAACATAGAAATGTCTGGGCTGGAAGGAACCTCTAGAGGTCAACTACTCCAACCCACCTGCTGAGAGCAGGGACAGCCTCAACTACAGCAGGTTGCT
>JAAGNO010008355.1:36047-52640 GCA_033439905.1 Ceryle rudis | reverse complement strand
GCAGAATCCCCTCTCTCGATCTGCTGGCCACACTTCTTTTGATGCAGCCCAGGATGCCATTGGCCTTCTGGGCTGCAAGCGCACACTGGCTGCTCATGTCCAGCTTCTCATCTTTATAAAAGACGAAAATAGCATCTTTATAAAAAAGCACTAGACATTCTCTCTAAATGAATTCTTATTTTTTAGTGACTACTCTTCTAAAGTAACTGTTTTCCCCCCCTCTAATTCTATTTCGATTGTGAAGATTCATTGCATTGAATACACTGAGAATGAAGCTTTGAAAGACAGGCAGACTGCAAGGCTAAAATCCCTCTGTTTCAGGGGGACTGACTCAGGGAAGGAGACGTATGTGCAGGCACCCAACCAGGCAGATGCTTGGACCGATGGTGCACTCACAGCTCTTCTCCCAGCCAGTGTAGCTGTGACATCTCAACACTTTGGCAAAGCAGCCCATAGCTAATTGTGGGTTTATGGATCCTTTTAGCAGGCTGGTCTCAAAGTGTTGACACCCTCAGTGGCAACAGCCTCCTGTTCTTTTATTTATTTATTTATTTGCAAGCTAGGGGATCATTTTCATTGCTTGTCTTGGGCAGTCGATAAACCAAATGAATATTGCATCTCTATTGCCTTTCTGAGCATGAAAGAAATACAGTAACTCATGGTAAATAATAAACATTTATTGAAATTGCATCAGCAGAAATTTAGGGAATACTACGTACGGGTAAATCATCAGCACTCATCAGCCTCCTCAATGAGGGGCACTTGTTTTCTGGGTCAGACACTGAGATGATTCTCAACAATTTAGTGACTTTGCAGATAGGTTTGTGACATTTTTTTGGTATGAAATGTGATTTAACAGCCTACAGCTGACAGCAGCACGTCTGAAGACACCTATATTAGACATTCTTGCCTAACTGTGATATTGCATGTCTGGTTTTTTGAGGAGAATTGCCTTAGTTTTAAATACCACATTACAAACTTTCAGCTCCTTGGGCTTGGAATAGTTCAGAAAGAGACTCTTTGCTAGGGGAGAAGCATGTCACGGTGAGATTATTTTTAGTTCTTGAGAAAACTAGAGAAAATACTACATTAATCTCGATTTAGGCAATTAGGAAATTGCCTAAAAATAGGCATATTCACATGTTTTTCTATACGTCTATGTTTCTCATACTAGTGACTGCCTCCAAGCAGAAACACCCACCACATGGAGTTCAGTCTCAGAACCAAGAAACATAACCCTTCAAAACCTTGGCTCTAAAATTTTTATTTCCTGCATTTTCTAACTGGTTCAGGATACAACAAATAGAAGCAGCAAACCATCCTTCCTCCCCCGACACCACTTTGATCGTCCCTGCTCAGCAATGGTCAGGCAGAATAAGACATTGATCTCAATAGGAAAACATATGCACTGTTTGCCCCTTAATACCTACTTATGTGGTCCACCATGTACCCAAAGGTCTCATTCTGCACCATTTTCTGTACTCTCTGAAGATAATGGAAAAAAAAAGAGAAGGTTGCACAGCTTTTGGCCATCAAGATCATGCTTATGGTGTAAATTGATATACTGGTCTCTTGAGGGGTTAAAACAGTGCCTGCAGTTTTTCTTAAAGGAATCTGAACTTTAGCTAACCACAAGAATGTTAACAGTACTAGAAAAATACTACAGCAAAACATGGCTTGAGCAATTAAACAAGCATTTAAGGCTTCACTGAAAGCTGAAATATTATCTCCACCATAACATATAGAAGCAAAAGCTGGAAATACTTTGAAAGTATTGATATATACCTAAATACTGAAAATTACCATAAGGAAAGATCGTATAAAGAATGCCAGAACTAGTCAACGTTCAGAATTGTCATCTCTCAATTGATACAAAAAAGACAATAAAACTGCCTTACCCCTTAATGAGATGGTTTCTTCCTTGTCAGCAGGAACATGTGAAAGAGTCTCTCCGCCAAAAGGTTTTTGTCCTGACTAGTAAGACTATAAAGCATAAACAACACACAGATCAAGAGGCTTCAGATAGACACGGATAAATCTATCCTTATGCTCTATGTCACAATAGGCAAGGGAGACTGTAGAAGGAACCCAAAGCTCTCCTGCAGTCAAAAAAAGTTTTAGTTGAATTGTGAGACATCTGGTTAATTCAGTAACAAACAAACAAACAAACAAAAAAAATCCACCTTCTCACGAGAAATTAGAATTTTCCTGAATATCCTTATTTGAAGCAGAGAGGGAGAAAAGCACCAAGCAACAGTCAGCGACCAGCTCAGTTGCTAATGAGGTAGGTAAGCTGCATGGAAAAGGTATCTCAGCAGCATTCTAGATGACAGAAAATAGCACAGGTCCTGAATGTGATCTCAAATGTCCATCCTAAAATTAAGCAAAACCAGCAGCCTTCTCACAAAATTTATTTATATAGCTGTGGGTCTAGCTGTGTGGCTAGAAGTAGTCACTTTAAGATAAGCATGAGTATCTCAGTCTGATGAACGGGCAATAGAAGAGCTAATATTATTTTGCCATTTCAAAATTGAACAGGGAGACTTTTCTGCTAATAAAATAAATCACATGAAAGTAATTACCTTTCTCAGAAATAAACCACCTTTGCCACTCTCTGAAGTGTTGTCAAGGTAATGCTTTCAAATTTAATATCAGCTTTGTGAAGCAGAGCAAATTATGCTACTGGTGCAGGTTTGGCTTTTCACTCAATTGATATGAGAATATTTGCAGGCTGACACTACAAATTATACAATTTATACAGAAAAGTACAAAAACTAAACATAAAGTTTTATAATTTGGTTATTTTCAAGTATTTCCAGCATAACCTTCCTGGGAACATGAAACCACATCTACTGTGCTCACAGCACGTAGATAATGCCAAGTTAATTTTAAACAAGGTATCTCAACTACAGGCACTTCTTACTTAGCCATAGTGAGACCAGAGCTCAGCATGGGCTCCTTTTCTCAGTATATAATTGACTCCTAACTTGATTTTTATGACTTACATGGGTCTCTACAGCCATACTGATGTTAGTTCAGCTAACCCAAATGAGCTAATCCAAAACTGTTCTTTTATCTACATTATACAGTTATTTCAGCTACCAGACTGCAGCAGAAAATTTGACATCTAGAACAGAAACCTTTAGAAGAAAAATCTTACGTAAATCAAGGCACAGATGCACTCCATAAATATATAATAAAATAAATGTCCTGCTGCTTTTCAAGTCTATTTGAAAATGAAGCTGGTTTGGAACCAACGTGAGCAAACACATTTGAAAAGACTGAAATGGACAATATTATTGCAGAGAGAGAATGATGTTGATGTAACATTTGTAAGAAACACATACTTTCTTGGTGACCACTTCATAATATTTTCATTAACCTGACTTACACTTTTCAGCTCCACTGAAGGGAGACTAAACAAGCTGTCCGTCACAAAGTGCCATACATGGATACCTCCTTCCATCCCAGAGCTCGTATGGCCAGAATCACACCTCTGGCTCAGGCAACATTTCCTTGACTACATCACAGCCTTGGCAGGAGCAAGATGTAAACTTATCCCCTACCTGGCAGCCCAGCATCATTGCAAAACCACTCTGTATTTTCTCTAGAGTTTGGTGACACCTGAGACTGTATGCTTTAGATGAATGTTTTCCAGGAGTCCACCCACACCATACTGACACCATCTGCTGTCCCAGCATAGCCATATTACACTTTTACAAGTCTCATAAAATCTCCTCTGGTCTTTGTAGGTGCTCAAATGTGACCAGTCCGAGGGCTCAAAATATTCTCAAAAAACAACATTCCAGATTTTTTCCAATTTACCACTTGTAATTCTATACAACTTATTTAAAACCTTGTTACCACCTTTCAGGGCAGTCCTTGCTCTTCTGAACAAATTCTTAAAATAAAACAGACAAGAAACCACGACACAAACCTCTCCCACAGGATGCTATGGATTATGAAGGGATATAATTTTTTGAACAGGTGGGAAAAAATGGAAATATTTTTTTATACAAAATTATGATTTTGAAAAAAATAATTCAGTAAACTCCCTACATCAAAGAATTAAGAAGAAATGCAATATAGAGAATTCAAACCATAAAGGGGTTGGGAAGAGAAGGGCATTCTGGCTACTGTCCTGAAAACCTCTATCAATTTGCTTCTCTTCAAAGCAGATAGTGAAGGTGTCATTGATTTCATTTTCCTAAGGGGGAACGGGGGAAAAAAAACCTGCAGTATTTTAGCACATCATGGATTTCACTGGAAATATATTTATCCATGAGAAAACACCTGCAGCATGCAATTTTAATGAGATTCTGTATCAGTTTTAATTTGCAAATGGTAAAGGATAAAAACTGACAATTGTAAAGGGCTTAGCAAATTTTTTTCCTTAGGCTTTTTTGGTTATGGAAGAATGCATAAACTTAAGACAGCAAAAATAAAGCTATGGTCTCCATTTCAGTCAGGATACTGTCCTTCCTGTTACCAGTTTTGTATAGTCTCTAGAGCAACCAAGCTGGAAATGTAAGCAGCAGACTTGTCAGAACTTTTTCTGAAAGTCTTCTTGCTATGCTTCATGCTGAATCTAAAACCCAACAAGACTGTATCATGTATTTCTTTGTTTCACAGGACTGTTAAGATCTAAAATATCTAACACATTTGTTCAGTTGTGCTCACATTAAATGAGTAAATGATCCACGTATCACTCTTCTCAAAGTTATAAAAATATTTCTCAGAAGCATAGAATCGTAACATCATTAAGGTTGGAAATGACCTTCAAGACCATCAAGTCCGTCTACTCAATATTATCAGGAACACTAAGCCATGTCCTGAAGTGCCACATCTAGATGTTTTATAAACACCTCCAGGGATGGTGATTCCACCCCCTCCCTGGGCAGCCTGTTCCAAGGCCTCACCACCCTCTCACTAAAAAAAATTTTCCTAATATCCAACCTAAACCTCTCCTGGTGCAACTTAAGCCTGTTTCCTCTTGTCCTAGCACCAGCCACCTGGGAGAAGAGACCAACACCCACCTCACTACAACATCCTTTCAGGTAGTTGTAGAGAGCAATAAGATCTCATCTCAGCCTCCTCTTCTCTAGATTAAACCCCAGGTCCCTCAGGCAATTCTCATAAGACATGATATCCAGACCCTTTACCAGCTTTACTGCCCTTCTCTGAACTCACTTCACCACTTCAGTGTCATTTTTATGTTGTGGTGCCCAAAACTGGACACAGTACTCAAGCTGCAGCCTCACCAGTGCCGAGTACAGGGACATGATCACCTCCCTGCTCCTGCTGGACACACCATTTCTGATCCAGGCCAGGATGCTGTGGGCCTTCTTGGCCACCTGGGCACACTGTTGGCTCATGTTCAGCTGGGTGACCACCAGCACCCCCAGGTCCTTTTCTGCCACGAAGCTCTCCAGCCACTCCTCCCCAAGCCTGAAGCGTTGCCTGGGGTTGTTGTGACCAAAGTGCAGGACCTTTCACTTGGCCTTGTTAAACATCATCCCACTGACCTCAGCCCATTGCTCCAGCCTTTCCAAGTCCCTCTGCAGAGCCCACTTAATCGGAGTTGTCTACAAACTTGCTGAGGATACATTCGATCCCCTTGTCCAGATCATCAATAAAGATATTAAACTAGACAGGCTTCCTCTAAAAGACTGTGTAGAAACCAGGATTTGGCTTTCTTTTCTCAGTAGCAATGTGGCTATCTTTTTCCTGGTGCAAATAGCCTCATACTTGAAAGGATATCTGAGTATATTAGTCTAACACTGCAAGTCTATGCTGATGTAACTTTATATCATAGCAAGCTCTAACTGGAGTAACACAGGCATGATTCAGATGCTAGATGGCATCTAACTATACAGTTAGTAATGAGTTTCTGAGATTGGCCTATCTCACAGAACAGATTCACAGTCGGCTAAAACCTAACTGTAGTACTTGCAAAACACTCGTCCTGTAGCAAAGAGCTAGCTAGAAGCTTTTTCATTCTAAACTCAATGAAATGTTACCAAAATATCCCATACCATCAAAAGGGGACACTTTGCAGACAGATATGGTCTTATGGAAATTTTTTATCAATACATCTTTTGGGATTAAGTACTCTGGTATAATGTGGCCAAAGAAAGACACAGGGTGATCCGAAAATAAAAAATTCTACTGTGAGACACAGTGCAAAACAGTCTCTCATGAATAAGTCAAGCTCTTGGAGAACTAAGAATTAACTACAAGACAATCAATTTCTGTCTTGAGGAAAAATATTGAGACCAGCAGAGGAAGAAATAGTTCTATTTTAAAAATCTAAAGCATAATCACAGAAGCAGAGCTCAAAGCATAGAGCTGAAGAGGAGAGGGAAAAGGAAAAAGCATCATTTGTTGTAAGACTGCTGCCTGCTACACCAGCTAGCTGTGCTAAAAGAAGCTGGCTGCAAAGCTCAGATGGAAGAGTCTCTGGTCCAGATAAGAAGCTGTGTCTTTGAGAAAAAGGATGAAAAGAACAACCTTGGGCTTCTTTTGCCTCTCAGAGTTCAAGGAACATATGGGCAATGCTTTTAGTCATATGATCCAGTTTTAGGTAGTCCTGCCAAAAGCAGGGAGTTGAAATCAGTGATCCTTACGGGTCACTTCCAACTCAAGATATTCTATGATGAGAGAATTGGTATAGGACATAGATGAAGTTGATTACCACTAGTGCTGCATAAAAGAGAAAATTATGCTGTAAGAAATCTTTGCAACCTTCATCTGCTGTTTCCTTCAGACACCACACATTCCTGATCAATGAATACACATCAGAGTTTCCCTAGGGCACCTGGAAAGGTTGGAGGTGCAGCACCGACTCAGAGTGCACAGAACCAGTGCCCCAAGGTATCAAGGAGGAGTATTGGAAGTCCGGGTGACTTACAGACAATCTAAAGAGACCAAAACTGTAAGTCCACACACACACAAGGGCCTGGTGTGGGGTGAGGAGACCCATGGGTCAAGTATGGGTGTTACACATAGTGATGCCAGGGGCATTAATCCTCTACTCAACAGCAAATGAAGATCTAAATGCGTATCATAGCCCATGCTTTCTTCCACTGCTCAGAGCTGTGCCACCTGCACAGCAGTCTTACAGCATGGACCATGTGTTGCACATGACACATATCAAAAAGGGTCCTTTTTCCTCACACTGGGAGCCCAGAACTTTACTGATGTTTTCCCTTACTCCTTCCAGACAAAAGCCTGTGAAATGTGGTAAGAAGGTATTGGGACATTTTCTTAGTAACAAAATTTCTCTGAGCCTTTTCTGCAGAATGAAAACATTGCCTTCAAATCATCTTAAGTAGTAAAAGAAAAGGGTAGCCCAATTAATTAGAGAGAGCTTCCACAGCATTCCCCGTTGGTCATATCAAAACATTAATCCTTTTACCCCCAGAAATATTTTTATCATAAATGTTCAGGACTGTGTAGTAAAAGGCAACACTAAATATTTTTGTTAGCCACCCAAATTATTTCACTGCTTCATAAACAGGCAAAAGCTTAACTTAGTTGCTTCATTGAAGTTAACCATAGTTGAATCTTCAGATGACAAGAAAGCCAAAGCAAAACAGATGGCATTTCAACCCAGCGTGCTGGGGATTCAGGGAAGCTGCAATAATAGAGCAAATTAATAACTCTTTAATGAAATGTAAGTCAAAATCAGAGACTTTGTATGTTGCCAGTGGTTTAGAAGTGTCTACAGTCTCTAGGTTCATTCAATTTAATTCCATTTTATTTCATTAAACTTGGCAATTAATTAGTGTGCCTAATGATCCCCTCCTTGGCAATCTGAGAGAATTGTAGGAGCATCTTTTCTGACCACGTCCATCCTCTCTGGAAACGTTTTCCAATATGTTACAATAAATAACTAGCATTCCTGCTCTCCTGTGCAAAGAGGAGGTATTCACATTTTTGTGCAATCGCTCTCAACTACTAAATTACTCCAAAGTAATGAAAGAGAATTAAATAGGTAGATGTCTTGTGGTATCAAAGAAAGCATCAAGGAATACCAGGGAACTTCATTCCCAACCCACTGAATTTCTCTTCTCAGTAAGAAAGCAAGATCTGATCCAGAATTACATCATGGATCAGTAATCATGGAAATAACATTACCACTGTTTTTATGATGATTCGCATCCTTCAATTCTTAAATTCTCTTGACAGTCCCTGCTGTGTCACAAACAGCATTAATATCCCACTAGAAGAAAAACACAGTGCCATTAAGTGCCATTTCTGAGAAAGGAGTTCATAAAATTCATAATCTGCTATTTTCCAGGCTCAGCTATTGTCAAAGATACAGCTGCAGGAGAGTAACAAAGTCAATGGATAACACAGATCTTCAATATTTCTCAAAATAACAGACCCCCATAAAGTGAAAAACATATTTGACCATAAAACCAACACCTAAATTATTCCATATTGAAAGTGCTCATTTTATGAAAAAAAAAAAGTATCTTTGCATACCACCTTTCCCATGCAGTCTGAGTCATCAGAAATCTAAGATGTTGAAGCTAGGGTAGCAAGCTAAGACAAATTCAGTTTGTTGCAGAATTCTGCTCTTTAACTTTGCTCCAGCAGCAAATAAAATCAGGTTTAAGACTCTTTCCTACCCCTTCTTTTGTGAAGAAAGATTTACTCCCTCACTCTAAAGCTAAGAAACTGCTCCAAAAGCGGAGCCCAATACCAGGCTGCGTTACTAAAGTTGCTTGCGCTGGTAGGGATGGTGCATAAGGAGCTAGGCATTCAGCTTTCCCTTCCCCCTGCTCTTCCTGTCCATTAACACCAGAATGACTCTATCCCTGAAGCGAAGAGCTGGTCCACAGATAGCCTATATGAATAACATATGCAAAAAGAGTTGGCTCTTCATATATTTTGCATATGCTTTAATTGCACTATCCCTACAGCATGCAACAGCAATATGATTTTTGTAACACTGACAAATTTTATGGCAATTAGAAAGCCAAGTTAGCAATTCTCACACCACGGACAGATTCTGTTTGATTCAGCAACAGTTGAAGAAAGAAAAATGTAGGGGGGTGGGGAGGGGGGGGAGGCTAAAAGGTATTTGATGTTACAGTCAGAGGAACCTAAGTCTGTAATTCAAAGTATATTTAACATACGTTTGAAATCTGTTTTCTCAACAAACTTTCTGACTTGGAAACATTCTTACTGACTCAGTTCTCTCATTGACATAACTGATTTATAGTTGCTCTGGAAAAGAATTTTATCCCGTAAGAACTGTCAAGAGCTAAGAATAAATACAACTTTAGCTTAGAAAGATACATGCTGTCATAAACCATTTCTGAATAGAAATACAATCAGCAGCTCTAAGTGGCACTCGCATGAGAGACCGTTACCAATTATCTCAAGTTAGGAAAAGAACCTGGTTTTATGCTACAAAATGGTTCCCCTCGGTGGTTTATGCACCTTTCACTCTTGAAGTATCCACTGCCCAAGGGGATCCTATTCAATTCCCAGTCAAGATAGATCACCAGCTGGATCAGAAGTGTGGCCCTGTTATTCCAGCACAGTTTAGAAAGGTGCCCAGATATGGCAGATTTGAAACAGTGCTGTTTGATATGAGGGATGGACTGTGTAAATAGGAAGTGAAGCAAGCCCAACCCCAGCCTTGGGAGGATGTCTGAATTTTATAGCCCACTACTGTCCCTAGTGTAAACTGGACTGGCTTCTCTTTTTACATAGACTACCCAAAGCTCTTAAGTTAAATAAATTCTATTTTCATAAGAAATGGATATGGAAACAATCTATTTCTTCAGCTCCACCCACACAGCTGATGTAACTCACGATCCTCAAAGCTGTTTCAGCTTTCAGGTACTTGCCTCGTTCAACTTGCTGTAGCACTAGTTATACGGAGATACAGACACTTTACAGCTGTAAGAAAAATAAACTACTTGACAGTAATTAAAGTAAAACTTGGCTTTGGCCTAAATTCTGGAAAACTGCTGTTTCCTCGGTCTGTCATGCTCCCTGATGAATAGCGGATTTTAACAACCGCTAATTTTTAACGGGAAATGAGGGAAATTTGGAGAATTATACTTGCGGATTAATATATGGTAGCTTAAAACTTCTGTAGCCTTCTACTGCCAAACCCCCAAAGCTGAAAATGAACCTGCTGAACTACAATTTACAGTGATTGCTGGCAACACTTCTCAAGGGTTTTGCACACGTGTCACTTGTGATTGGATTTAATTTTACTACAGACTGAATGAAAACTTTTCTTTTACTTGGAAAATACTCAAAAAATCCTTACTATTTTTTTTTCCAACAGTGAAAGTTAGACATTTGGTGCAATATCTATTTAGTCTAGTTCCATAATTTATGTCTGCACCCTCCTCAAACCCACTCAAAATATTCCCTGCTGCATACCCTATATCAACATACAGGACTCAAATGTGCGCACACGCAGGGATGGATAAGTCTTTTTTATTATTTGTTGTTTATGATATAAATTTGAAAAAGGAGCACCCTCTTGGTCTTTCAGGATTGCCACAAAAGTAAAAAAAAAAAAAAAAAAGTTGCAAAATATTTTAGTCTACTCTTTCTCTCCAGCCAAACCCTGTGTATGTTTAGCTTTTTGGATTCAAACATTATTCTTCCAACTTAAACTTGAACAGCAAATTTCTCTCTTCAAATATTTAATACTCTCATTTTCCACAGCCTATTTTAGTTATGCCATGATAATGTTGTTATATTAGCAACACGGAACTGTATTAAATGTGCTTAAATGTGTTTTCATGCAACGAAGTTTGTCATTTTGTAAATTAATATAAATTTTGGCTTAGATAATGTAATATTTGGGATTCCACCAAAGAATCCACTCAAACTCATATCATATATACAATTGCAAAGAGCACAAGAGAGATAATCACTCCGAATAATGTAAATATCAGGGCTTGCTATAGTAAACAGATATTTAAAAGAAAAAAGTAAAGCACATTAGGCCAAATAAACCGCAAGCCCCATTCCGTGTTTTCTCAAGAGCAGGCAGCGGACGATACTAGTAAAACTGGTTTTCTTTACCAACAGTCAACTCCGTAGCCAGCTAAAACTGCCAGGTAAATCCATGCAACTGAGAAATGAGCCCAGTATGATACAGTTGCCTTTCCAAATTAAAACCAAACCAAAACGTCAAAAAATAAGACTTTCAAACAGCAGATGGAAAGCACGTGAGATGGCCTGTGGCTTTGTCGTGATATTCAAGTATTATTTCCTCTTTCCAGGAAGCTGTATCAGATTGACAACCACAGCCATATTGTCTCATTTTTCTTATATTTTTTCCAGCATTCTGTCCTCAGATAAGTCTGTTTGTATTCCACAGCTTTCAAAAAAATATTAGCCAACAGCAGAATATCTTCAGAACCTGAACAACCAAAGCTTAGGCATATGATGGGTGATCCTTGCAAATTTATACATCTGTCTTGGCATATATAGAACTTTGAAAGGAAGAAAATATGACAGAAACAAAGAAGCATTTTTCAGATTGTCTTCAGAAGACAAGGAGAAGAATGAAAGAAACACAACTGGGACTTTGAAAGCTTTTAGTCCCAATGGCAGTCAGGAATACTGAATGTTCTCTCGGTTAAAATAGAAATATAGAAACATAGAAATGTCTGGGCTGGAAGGGACCTCCAGTCCAACCCCCCTGCTGAGAGCAGGGGTAGATTCGGTAAGTCATTTCTTCGAGCACTAGTAACAAATGCTTAAGTGTATGTTGAGAGTGAAATAAATTGCATTCTCATTTACATACTTCTGTGGAACTTAAAATTCTGAATCAATAGATTTTTCTGATGATTTCTGGATGCTCTCTGATATGGTTTTCCACACCCTTTTACGCTATGGCTTGATATCAGTACTTAATGCTGATGAAGAAACAATTGCTTTATAGCCTATAGCCTTTATTGCCTATAACCTTCATTTTAAAGCCCTTGACTCATCTTTCTCAGAACAGCTCCTGAATTAGAGGATCACTAATGCAAAGTCATGGTTTAGCCACAGTTCTTCACCTCTTGCCAATCTCTTTCATACTACTATAATTTCACATATATAATTCTGCAATTATTTTATCCTTACCAATTAATCCTTTGAATATGGATATTGATATACGTACATTAAATTTCCAGGATTACCTTACAGTTGGATTTAACAAAGTATGACCATGGCAAAAAATACCTGAAATGTACATAGCTATATTCATCTTTACTTAAATTCAGCTGAATAATAGCAGTGCTAAATGCCATTTGGACAGACAGAGGATTTGGTTTTTTTGCTAAAGTGTTCCTTTATATAGTGCTTTCATAAGATATTAACGGGATAAGTGTACACAAATGAAAATGGATAAGTAACAATATGTAGCAGTAAAACTCAAACTATCTTTTTATTGATTTTATTCCAGTAATACGGTATTTGAGTAGACAATATTAAAAAGCTAATCGTCTTTCTAATCTCATTCATCTTTTGATTCTGTTTGAAAATTAAAAGGAACAGTCTGTCCCTTTGAACTATTCATTGGATAAAAATAATGCAATACTGAATGGGAAGAAAAGAATTTGAATCAGTGGAGTGTGACCATATCTGCAGCCACTTAGCAATGTAGTTCTTAAGTATTCTTATTTACCAGAAGGTGTGTATTAGCTACATTTTCAATATTTTGGAGCACCAACTAGTTTCCTATAAACTTCTGACATATATTTTGCATAGGGAAAATCTATTTCCTTGTTGAGTCTTTTTCATTGAAGGGTCAGAACATCAAGAGATAACATCCAACGTTATTGCTCCATCCACACCTTCCTTTCTCAAAGGGGCCACCCACGGTGCTGAGGACCCATCATGGTTTAAGCTCTGACAGCAGCTAAACACCACTCAGCTTCTTGCCTACTGCCTCCCTCATGACATTCATGTAATGCTTAGTTTGCGCTTGGGTTTTGTCATGGGTTTTTTAATAAAGTTAGGGGGCTTTGGGGTAGCCTGTGGACTGTCACAGGCAGTGAAGAGAGGGTCACTTGCTGGTGACTGTCTGGGAAGGGCAGTTGAGGAGATGAGATGGGGCAGGATCCTGGTGGTGCAAGAGGTCACATCCACAAGACCAGCAGCAGAGGGGGCAGAGCAGGGACAGACCCAGCACTCAGATACAAGGGGATAGAGCTGGTGGGTAATCTCACACTTTAGGGGAGAGAATGAACATTTTGGAGGAAAAAGCTGAGGTAATTCAGGTGAAACAATGACTTTTTTTGAAGGGGTGAATCTGGGGGTTACCTCAACAGGATCCGAGGTAATCTCCAGGAAATAGAAAATGAATAGAGGGAAAAGCTGAGTTAAGATGGGGGAGAGAGCTGACTTTTGACAAAAATTAAAAACGGAGGTAATTTAGCGAAACAAACTTTTGCAAATGACAGGTTTTGACTGGGTGAAGCGGGGAACATGCCCATTTGGCAATTTTGCTGTTGAGTATGTTCTGGACAGACTCTACGGTATTTTAAAGCTATCAGAGGACCTCGTCTACAAAAGAAATTTAAGGAAAACTTCTTTCTGTTTTCAGCACACACATGCTGCCTGCTTATTCTCCAGCATAAGCTGTTCCTCTTACTGAGGGATCCAGACAGACGCACTCTTCACATGAGGTTTTGATTCTAGGTCATTTTTTGCAGGCTTCACTCAGAATTTCTATAATGGCAGTAGCCTGGCAATAAAGTAGTAACGTGGGCTTTACAAAAGGAACTAATTACTTATCCTGCCGTAACAAAGGAATATCTGACTCTGACCCACTTTTTCTGGTGTGTATTTTACCTTTCTGGAGATTGATTTACACCACCAATCACAGACAGATCAAACACCTCGCAGGAGAGATCTACAAAGCCTGTGACAGGAAGGACATGCATGCTGGCATTTTCAAAAGCACTGGTAATATCAGTTACCTGAGGGTCTTGGTGGGTGCAGAGTCCAAATGGTCTTCTCTGCTGATAATTACAGGCTTAAGTGATAAAATTTAGATGCTGCTTAAAAGACTGACAGCTCTGCATTCTTTTTAAAAATGGTATTTATACATTCTACTCAAGTGGAGCATAAAGTTGTTAAAAGAAACACATTGGTTCCCTTACAAGAAAAAAAGTCACCAAAGTATTCAGCCCATGCATTAAGGCAGTCGACTGCTTGACCTGTTCACAATCACTACGCACTTAGTACAAGTTAACACGCCATGAAAACTACTCCGGTGAATTTGCACTTAACAAGTTTTAGTTTGGGTTTGATTTTTTGTTTTCGTTTTTGTTTTGGGGGGTTTTTTGTTTGTTTGTTTGTTTGGGGGTTTTTTGTTGTTGTTGTTGGTTTTTTTACTTCATTCTAGAGGAATTAAATTACAATTTACAGTGGAAAATGTGGGATCTTGGTCAAGTTAAAAGAAAATCTTATCAGAAGATTACTAGTTTGCGTAAGGAGAGAAGGCTTTTATTAATTTTCACATATTTCCAGACCTACATGTTTTCTTACCTTTAAAAAATTACTTTTGCTGGGGCTTTCCATATATCCTATGTCAATGCTTTGTCATATAGCACAAAGCTTCATTTTGTTTTTAAAAGCTGAAGCAAACCGTGAGGAATGTTTTATGAATACAGAAATAATAGTGTATAATAGTGTTACAGAATCCAAAGCATAGTATCAGCACTGCTTGTAAGGCATAATCTGATGACTTTCCAAGCAACTTCAACACAATACTTAATTAAAAATGAGGAAAGGACAGTATCTCAGAACAGGTGTTCAAAGCTCATTCTCTCACAGTGTTCAAAAGTTTACGTTAGATTGTTAGCTGTAGGTTAAAAAAAATAAACGTCTGTGATAGTTTGGTAAACATAACCATTCACATTGTTTTAACCTAAGATCTAGGGAGTGTCTTTTCCATTCTTATTATAGATTGCACAACACATTTTTTTTATTATGTCCTATGGTGATAGGAAATTTCACGTTGCATCTTCTTCATTTTTTTTTCTAAATAAATAAACAAAAAGAACTGTCTATGAACCCTCACCATAAGGCTAACCATAACGTGACATTGAGGTTGAGGTCCTAGCAGCGTGGACAAGCCAGCTGACAAAGGTATGGAGGAAGAAATGTTGATCAACCTCAAAATCCTATTAGGGTTAGGGTTAGATTTCAGAAAGCCACAAAACCTCCAAGCTCCAGGGACACTGGGGCTGCAGGAGGGGAGCACGGCACTGCAACATTGATCCCCTCACACCTTTCTCATCTGGCACATCTGGAGTAAGGTTGAGACAGACAATGGGGAAGTAATATCAAGCCAATTACTTAGGCTAGTACAAAAGGCTGTAGGAATGCAATGCCCCTTATTCAGGTTTATTTCATATCAAGCAGAAAAAACTATAACAAAAAAAAAACAAAAAACAAAACAAACCCCACAACAACAACAAAACAAAAACAAACAACCACGCAAAAAAAACCCCAACACCAAAGGAAAATAAGACCTACTCTCAAAACCTAGGGTAAAAATATCATGTAGAATTTTACATTAGCTATCAGCAATGTAAGCGCGTGCATGAGTACGCACGTGGACAGACATACAGGACACTGCATTTCTTTAAAACTCTCACCTGCAGTGTGTAAAAAGTGTATTTGTGAGAATAAAGAAAAGCCGAGAGTGGTCATCTCATCAAATACATAGTTGATGAATATGTATTCATCCTTGGCCTCACTGCTAAGAAAGTATCAAAACCAGTGACTTAATACCCAACATTTTGTACCTGAGAATAAAAACAATGAGTAATTTCCGTCTACCGCAAGAGGCATTGCTTTCTCAAGCCTAATGCACGGCCACAGATTTCCAAACCCTGGTCAACTTTTCTCAATCAAAGACAAAAAAATTTGTTTAAATTATAAAGTGTGATCAGAAAAAAATATCCGATCAGAGAAAAAAAAACTCTGGAAAGTTTTATTACACACTCGCTTTTGCTTGTCAATTTGCTTGTACTCCTGATAACACCTTTCTTATGTGTTTATAGAGAAATTGGGCAGGATTTAACTGTGCTTAGTTTTAACAAAAAGGTGATTTTGTGTTAACTAAATACCAGCGCTTCGGTTCTGAATCAGCAAGCTTCACAGTACACCCAGCAGGTTTGTTAATTACAATATTTACTCCCACCATAGCAGACTGAGACTACCGCTCTCTCTTCTACATACTTATATATTGAGCATCTGTGCAGTACTCATCTTTTGGGGGGCAGACTGTCACATCTAAAAGCAGGTTTCAGAAGAGACCTTCTTGTGGTATTGGATAATTTTTTTAAATACTCAATGCAAGAAGTACCCCTGCTTGCTGGAGGTCAGGTCACTTCATGCAGGTGCTCCATTCTAGCTCAGACAAGAATGTGCCACACAAACTCAAACTAAATGGTCAAATGGTTAGTTCATCCTATTTTGCCAGAAATAATAAACTGCTGTGTATTTTCACTCCAACAGAGTTCCAGTAACAACCAGCTGTGCTTACAGCTTTGTAAGTGGTACCTCCGACTGGTCTGCAAAAGTGAATTCCAACAGCATTTG